>CAMOHE010040201.1:0-16606 GCA_946598075.1 Artocarpus hirsutus | reverse complement strand
CCTTTAGGAGCTTTTGCACCTCCTCGTTGATAGCAACATACCTCTCTAGATTGAAGGCTCTTCGTTTCTAGATGGTCGGTTTGTGCTCGAGCTGAATGTTAAGATGATGACAGATGACAATGGGGTCGATACTGTGCATGTCTTCATGGGACCACGTAAATACATCTCAATATTCCATAAGGAACTTCTATAGGTTGGCCTAGATCTCGGGTTTCAGCTGCAAACTGAGTTGGACCATTCAATTGAGTGGTAGGAATTTGTTGGTAGATCCACCCAAGTTGAAGGGAAGCAAGGCCAAGAGGGATTAGAACAAGTACTACAATTTTCATAAGGATGTGGGACACAACACACACGACTGCATTCAGCTCAAGGACTAGATTGAAAGACTGGTCCAAGACGGGCATTTGCAGGAATTCATAGAGCAAGTCCTAAGTTCTGGTTCTACAGCCAGGAGGAATGACCAGCCGACCCAAGATACACAGACCCATCTGTTCGACAATGGTGTGAACGCCTCGAAACCCTCGAACATCGTTCACACCATCTTCAGTGGGCCTATGCCCGGGAAGCTTAGCTAGTTGAGAGGAGCGACCTCATGAATATGTCCGAATATATTAACAAAATCTACAGACAAAAAGATGTCCTTACAACCTTCATAGAGGAGGAGGTAAATAAACTCGTTCATCCGCACAACGACGTCTTTGTATGTGAACTCTACATCGCCAACAATATTGTCCGACAAGTATTGATCGACAATGGCAGTTTGGCTGACATTCTTTTCAAGCAGGCCTATGATAGGTTGAAGATCAATAACGTCGCTCTTATCCTAGTCTAGACACCATTGTACGGCTTCACTAGAGAGTGTGTCCGAGCAGTCGGAATGGTCGGCTTTTCAGTCTTCTACTTCTCCCTTTTTTGCTTCTTTTTTGCTCAGTAACGAGCTATTCCAGCGGGGATTTTTGTTTCTTTCCTTTTTTGCCACTACCACTACTCCCTTCACCATCTCGGTGGCTCTTCATGTACACGGCCACATCAACATACCTTTGTGTGTATCCAAGCATCTAGGAAAAGGTGCTCAACTGCTCAAAGGCAAGCGACTAGGTTAGATTCCTATCTCAGAGTCCTTTCATGAAGGCATGCTTCAAGGTCTTATCTTCAATGTGTCTCACCTCCAGCACTGCTCAAGTGAAACGGTTAATGTAATCCTTGACATTTCCATCCCCTTACTTGACAGCATAAAGGTGAGTTATTTCTTTTCTCATCGTCCTTGTCATAGAGAATGCAGAAGAAAAGGCATTCGATAATTGGCGAAAGGATGTAATGGTGCCCAGCTCTAACAACCTGAAACATGGCCGAGCAGGGCCGATTAGTATAAGTAAGAAAGCTTTGCACATGGCTGCATCACTAGTGTTTTAAAGTAGCATATGATCTCAATATAGCTCCATGTGCTCGTCTGCGTCTGTCATCCTATCGTAAACCTTGATTTGTAGGACCTTGAACTTCAAGGGCATGGGGGCCTACATGATGGCATTAGTAAACGACAGGTCCAGCATGCCTCCTTCATCCAACCCAAACTTTTATTGCAGATATGGTCAATCTATCGCTGTAGTTCTTGAAATTGATGGCTGTTGGTATCTTCGGGTAGTTCTACCCTATATAGTGCTCTACCCTCAACCCTATCGTCTCCTCTGGGTTGTTTGTCTTGCTGAACTTCTCCTTGGTGCCCGAGCCGATCAAACATTGATGTTCAAGAGCCCTGTGGTGACTGTCTCTGGCCACCCTAAGAGCCAAGTTGACCCTCTCGGACAAGTCAGTTGTTTGTCAAGACCCCATAAGTAGATTGCCTTGAGTGCTCGGAATCGGCTTTATTACGATCTTTAGCCCCTCGTCCTGCTTGACTCCTGGCCTAGTCTGCTTGGGCTGGGGGAAGGAGGACAAGAGCCATTTGATGTTGTGCCTATTGGTGAGCAAGTTGTTGTGTTAGTACTTTAACAGTATTTGTGAGTTCTTGGATTAGATCCTGGGCGATCGGATCCTCTATCTGTTTGAATCTAGCCACACTACCTTGGCCTCCGAACTAGGATGTAGTAGCCCGAGGTCACCCTCGTGGTTTGTTTGGGTTCTGGTTTTGGTTTCGGGATTCACCCGACCCCTCTTCTTGGGCACCCTCATCCTGAGTATTACCTCTTGTCACCATGCTTGGGTTGCAAGAAGAGTTATGGTTGATGGTTTCGAGTGAAGGCATAGGTTCCCTCCTTCTACTGCCAAAATGTTGATGCTTACCAGTGCGTGGCGACGAATCAACACCATGTGTGGCTGTGCATGATGTTCGAACGGCTCTTCCCTGCTTGTCTTGGCCTGCTTGGATGTACTTGCAACAAGATGAGGGACACTTCGAAGGTAGAGGGTGGACACCGATGTGGTGCCAGACATGGACACTCCAATGCTCAAGGCAGTTGCTGCTCAGCAGAGTACATGAGCTAGTTAGTTGGGGAAGAGCACGTTAGCCTCGAGCTGCAATAAATGCGCTCTATTTATATGTTGCCACTCGAATCGGGTGCTAGGTGGGTTTTTCCCACGACCAGTGTGTCACATCAAGGCCTATTAGAGGGCAAGTGACATGTGTCATAGTCTCCACGGGCATATTAGTCACCATCTAATGGTGGAAACAAGGCCATTTGGAGGCTTTTGGTGGTGGGTGGCTGTCTTTTTGTAGGCTCTGACAATCCAACCCAAGCACGTGTCTTTCCCGAGGAGGTGATAACTTGCGTCGCGGCCAGCAGGTAAAGCACCTCGGTCAGACTAGTGAGCTCTTGGGGTTCAATATCGTGCATCCTAGTAAATTCTGCCAAGCATATTTGCTGACCATCAAGGATCTGTTCCTCAGCAGACAGCGCCGAGCAGACCCCTAACAATCCCTTTTGGCAGCAGGCTATAGCTGAGGAATTTTTTGCTTTACATAAGACAGGTACTTAAGACCTTGTTCCTTTTCATTTACATAAAAGTGCAATTGGATCTTGCTAGATGTACAAAACTAAAACCAAGTCTAACAAGTCAATAGAGAGATAATAAGCTCGCTTGGTTGCCAATGGATTTTCTCGGTATGGATTATGAGGAAACTTTTGCTCATGTTTCAAAAATGACTATTAGTTGTACTTTTATTGTAGTTGCATCTATCCCTCAGCAACACATTTCTCATATACATGTTAAAAATATCTTCTTGAATGGTGATCTTTAAGGAGAAGTTTACATGGTGCCCCTTCTAGATGTCTCTCATAATCTTGGTGACATTTGCAAACTGAAGAATGCTCTTTATAGGCCAAACAGGGTCTTCGAGCCAATTTGAGAAGTCTTCCATTTTGATTGTATCATGTGGTTTTCATCCCAGTCCACATGATTCCGCCTATTTGTCAGATGTACTTTTGCTGGTCATATTATGCTTTCTTTAAATGTTGATAACATGATTATTACTGGTAATGATTTTGATGGGATTGCAATGATGAAATTGAAATTAGCTTGTTAATTTGAGGTGAAATACTTGGGTACTCTGTGTTACTTTTTGGGGATAAAAGCAGCCTACTCTTCTAGAGGTTATCTTCTCTCTTAGTTTTAAGAACATAGTCGATGTTATTGAACAATCCCGCCATTCTGAGACTCGGACAACAACTACTCCTCTTGAGCTCAATGTCTGATATTCTTCTTTTGATAGAGTTCCTCTATTAGATCCTACTTTACATCGTATACTTGTTGGTAGTTTGGTTTATCTCACCATCACTTGACCTAATATTGTTTATGCAATTCGTATTGTCAATCGCTTTGTTGGTTCACCTACTATTGTTCATTGGGAATATGTTCTTCATATTCTTCAATATATTCAAGGCACTCAATTTCAACGTTTTCTCTTTCCCTTCACTTCGTCTTTGGAGCTGGTGCATACTCAAATGCCGATTAGGGTGGTGATTCTACTGATCATAAGTCTACCATTGGGTTTTCCTTTTTCTGGATGACTCTCTAATTTCATGGAAGAACAAAACGCAGTATGTTGTTTCTCAATCTTCCATAGAAGCAGCGTATCGTGCCATGGAATCCACTACAGTAGAGATAGTTTGGTTACGTTGGTTATTTGTTGATATGAGTTTTTCTCTTTCTAGCCCAACTCCTATGGATTATGACAACACAAGCGCTATTCAAATTACTTAGAACTCAGTCTTCCATGAACACACTAATATTGAGATTGATTGTCATTTCACTCGATATCACTATCAGCGTAGCTCCATTATTTTGGCTTTTGTCTCTTTTTCTATGTAGATTATAGCTTGTTCATAAAGTCGCATTCCATTTTACATTTTTTGTTTTTTGGTTAGCAAACTCTTGATGTTTCCAACCAATGCATAGTGAGTTTGAGAAAAGATGTTAAAGTCTTAGACTTTTATTTACTTTCTCTTATTTATAAGGGAAGTTTAGCCCTTTTATATGTTCATTTCTTGTCTACTTAAACTCTTGTTTTGCTTCTATTTTTCATTGAACCAATAACAAAAACTCTAACAGATCTTTTTCTTCCCCTTTGTTTCTCTCTCCTTTGACTTTGAATAATTATCAGCCAATGCCTACATCCATATGCATCATGCAAGAAAAACTAAAATTCCTTTCTAGGAAATCAATTGCACCAAATCACTTTCTATTTAATAGTCAAAAAACATTGGGTTGGCAAGAGAGAGAACAAGAGAAAGGAAAACTAAGAGAGAAAAGGTGCCATGGCTGGCAAGCCGGCGCGTTGCCGGTCCATTGGCCTCCGACCTTCAGTCTGTAGGATGTCAATGTCCGATCTTTGCTAAACATAAGTATTTGATGTTAGGGGATTGGGTAAGTTCTTGGGCTGAAGCACATGCTTAGGACTTAAGGGGGGAAGGGCTACCATCATCGATAGTGGTGGTGGGGGGCTCAGTTCCTATCAAGCTATAGGCTGCATCAATAGAAGAGATGCTTGGTGGCTTTTGTCTACCACAAGATGGGTCGATCGGGCTTCTGCCAACCAAGCCCCAGCATTAAGGGGCCCAGCTACAGCTAGGTTCGTGCCTCCAAGTGAGAGCAGGCAGTAGCGATGCTAGTCTCACCATGGAGGAGCCATGGGCAATCTCAATTGGTTGGGCAGTAGATGGTGGGGGGGAAAACTACGGGGAGGCTGGCATGGGAAGAGCTCAAGTTCATAGATCGTGACGGTGGCTATTTTCCGACGGAGTTTTGATTTTTTTGTTCGTTTTTGCTATGCATTTCAATTTGTAATAGAGGAGTTGGTCTTCCCAACTTTGAACTTGGTTTGTATTTCCCAGCTATTAAATAGTAATGTTGTGTGGGATATTGGTAGTTCGGTCGATTGGTTTTATCCATCGACAGTAGTGGTTTTGCATAACGAGCTGTTGATGAGCTCTAATTTAGACGTTAAGCGGGTTTTTCTCCTTTGGGTCTCGACATCATCTTTCGCTTATAATTTATCTGATGTTTAGTGGTGGATCCAGTCGGTATCTAGGATCATTGATGCCTATAGTCAGTGGTCTATGTAATTTTGTTTGTACTATCTTTATTTTAAGTTGAATGAGGCTGCATTATTAAAAAAAAAATTTACTTTCTATTCCTTCCTAAACACAGGCGTAGATCTGTACCTATTCTTAGTCTCTATTAAAAAGAAAAAAAAAAAGAAAAAAAAAACCTATTCTTGGCTCGAGCAATTACTAAAGTTGCGGCACGTCTTTGGAACACCTTCAATCCCAAGTGGTCTTAGAATATTAATTTTAAATACAATGGAAGAAAGAAATAAAAAAGAAAGGTGAGAAGGAGGTTTGAAAGTTAAAAACTGTTTGGAGACTGGATATTGTGGGGGACCTAGTAAAAGAATCTCCAACAAAAGAGGAGATTTTATAATGACATGTTTGTTGGTGTATCTTTAGTGGATCATCTTAGTCAGTAGATTATGATATACATTAATGAATATTGCGTGCCATACCTTGGGCAGGACACATGCAACTTAAGCCAAAATTCAGGATAAACTCATGAATGGAAAAATCTCACCTTAATCTCCAATAGGACCATTAATTCTTGTTCTTCTTTTACCCCCACCCGCCCTTTTTTTTTTTTTTTTTTTTGGTCGGTACTTAGGTTTCTGTTGTTTATTTATTTTATTTATGTCTAAAAAGGGGATTATCAGAATAAGGAGTGGCAAACCCATATAACTCTGTGAAAATCAGACTTTGTTGTGCTGTATCTGAATTCCTCACAAAGTGAATTGTTCTTATAGGGGCCACCCACTACGATAAGAACTAGTAAGTGGCATAATTGGAGATATTCTTAGGATTATCATTATGTATTTTGTTAATATTTATCTCATGATTACTATGATATTAAATTTAGGATTATTGGAATTAGGTTTGTTAATTGGCTCTTGAACTAGTGAGTAGCTTTAATTCCCGAATTTTTGTTCGATCGCATAGATGCGGCCACAGTCATAAAACTCATTCATTGGTGCTACCCGGTGACATGCTGAAGGAGTGTAGCAATGCTATGATGCGAAGGGCCTGTTTGAATTTGTATGGGGTTCAATGAGTTTGAATTCAAATTTTGAATTAACTAGGTGTTTGGTTAGACGATTCTGAAATTAAACTTGAACCTAAAATGGTTCAAACTCAAAATTAGCCACTCTTGATTTCAAAAGATTCAAACTCAACTTATTCCTTTTTTCGACATTTCAATTTAAATGTATTTTCCAAATTTACATTCAAACACAATTTTAGATTTTATTCTTTTTTTAAACTTAGAACCAATTTTACATCCAAATGTTAATTCAAATTTCAATTTAAATCACATTTTTTAGACTTTTTGTCTCAACCTTAAAAGTTTAAACCATCATAATTTGAACCCTTGAAACTACGGACCCTAACAGATGTGGTGTAGAGGCGTAATAAGAAAGACACGTGCGGAAATGTAATATAACCTTTCTAATATCTATTAATTTACTCAACGCAAAAAAGGAATCTATTGGTTCACTCACGAATGCTCGAAAGTGGAGTAGAAACAGAACTAGTGAATTCTAGGAACACGGAAACCTGCATTCCCGAAACCTTGATAAATGTCAAAAGGATAAATGTTTATTAAACAAGCTCTTAAAATAAATTTAATGTACACAACTGCATCAAGAACGAATATTCTTACCATCCTATTGAATGATCCGTGATAAATAATTAATCAATTGTTTAAGGGTATTAACCCATGGGGAGAAGTTAGGAGGCATAACCAAAGATTATATTTCTATAATTCTTTCAATAATTAAGTTTTTAATTGATAGCTAATATTTTTTCCACACCCAAATCAGAGGAATTATTGACTCGACTTTATGACCCATGTACAATTTTTCTAATGTTAAGAAGTACGGAGTAAATTCAACGCCCTTTCGAATAATCACCCTACGTAAAAAATAATAAGGCGAAGGATTTTCACAACAAACAACGTGAGTTCATGCGGCCGCATTAGTTAAAGGCCGTGGCCACGTGTGTCGCCTAACAGAAATTCGTATATTATGTTCGTGTATTTATTATCTATTCTTTCAAAACCTAAAAATAGATAGGTTGAATTCTTTTTTCTTAGTGAGGGTATAACTCAAAAAATTAGAGCAAGAGAGAAGCTAGAGAAAAATTTTAGAGAAAGTGTGTACAATTTCTCTTATAATCTTCCTCATCTTTATAATAAATTGTTGTAGTAGCTAAAAATGGACATACCTCTCATATTGAAGGTGTCCTACTCTAAACTTCGTATGTTTTTATTTATTTTTTTGTTTTGCATATTTTTCACTCTCGATAGAATTAAAGCTTCTAATTCGCAATATCTAATAATCCAACTTAATATATTAAAGAGTATCTGATGCATATTGAGAATCATACCAATAATTTACCATAAATTTTAAAGTGGATTAGAGTTTTCACTATTGAAAAAATCAGGTACTATGGGATAGCTTTTATATGTTTTCAGATTTATAACATAATCTTTTTAAAATTTTTGTTTTGTGTCATGTTTTGTTAACTTTTAACTAGCTAGTCCATTTGAATGGCATAAATCTGAAACTCCAAAATTTGAATTCAAGTTTTCAAAAATTAAAAAAAAAATAAAATAAGAAATAAAAAAGAAAAACATAAAGGAAAGAAACCTACAAAAAGACTCCTTTCTATTTGAGGTTTTATCATTTTGGTATATTGTATTTTGATAAAATATTAGATTGATATCTTATCATTTGAAAAATATAAAAAAGTTACTGTTTAAAAAAACATTATTTTGGGTACCCTAAACTCATTGTTGGGATGTGAAATACTTATTTTACGGTCAAATCTACTTTGTTTAATTTTAATTTATTTCATTTAAAAAAGAACTGTAACTCAAAAAAGTACTCTTTAATAATTTGTTTGGAATTTGGATACAATAAGTTTTTGAAATAGTTTTTTTTCCTTTAAAAAAATAAAATTAATAAAATGGCACAATGATAATTTCACATCTCAAAAAAATAAGCTTAACGTATCAAAATAATATTTTCAAGAATAGTAAGATACTTTTTTGATATTTTTAAACAACGGTTAAACATAAGGTGCTAAAATGATAATCACATTTTTCTTTATTTAATGACGGTTTATGCGCTAACACGATTGTATACATGACAAATATACATGTAAAGAAATATTTTATTTATGTTTATCCAATTAAAAAGGGTATCCTCCTTGAAAAGAAAAATACAATAAAAAATTTATAAAAAAAGAAAAAAAAACCCGACTTAGAGCGTTTGTGTTTGTTTATAAACATGAAATATTTTTATCTGCAATTCTCTTGATTTTGTATACATATATATATATTATATATATATATATATCTTTTATGTGTTTTCAGCTAATTGTCTAAAGCGTATGATGTCACGAACACGTTGGTTTATGCAGTCACTTTTCTTTTTGGCTCTAAATTTATGCAGTGACTTAACTGTGTTAGGTTGAAAACCAACATGATGTAGGACAATCCACGGGTATACTATAGCTAAAGAAAACCCACGATTAAAGTGGCATATAGGTAAGTTATGATCATGATATAATATGAGGTAAATCTGCACTTGTCTTATAATTAACGAGTTACTTTCCAAATTTTTAATTATGATGATTTATTCTCCAAATTTAATAAAATATTGTACGGTGCATACAAATCAATAGTGCTTGCTAAAATTTAGACAGAAATTCTATCGTACATGTTACACAAGTTTTGAAGTGGGAGACAAAGTTCGGTTAACGATTGATTATGAAACACGTCGTGTCACGTGTTTGAAGGAATTTATTTCTAAATTTTAACATCATTCATTGCTCTATGTAAGATACTTTCTAATGAAGTCAAAGTTTACGGGGTAAAAACATTTTAAAATTCTAATACTTATTAATCTATTTCTATAATAATAATAATAATAATAATAAGGGATTTGAGCAAAAATAGCCAGTTCTTATAGCCATCTTTACAAAAATGTCAGTTGTTTTACTAAATTAGTTAAGTGGCCGATCCTCCTAGGTTTTAGATTTTGTTTTCTCCTAGATAGTCTCTAATTGTATCTTTCATGGGTTTTTCTATGTTTGTCCTTTGATTGTACTTTTCCTGAGCTCCTTTCTGTTTTTTCTTTCGTTGTATTTTTCCTCGGTTTCTCCTTCATGTTTATATGCAAGTATAGCTTTTGTAGAGAATTGTTTTGTGGGAGATTAAAGAAGGAGAGTGAAAGAACGTGACGGAGCTGCCCAAAAGCTCTGTGACGAAGAAGACCACCCAAATTGTTCAACGAGAAAGTAAAAATTGGAAAATCATAAAAGACAAATGTAAAGAGAATAAGCCATCCACCACAATAAAAATAAATAAATAAATAAAAAGTACGGTCAGGATTTTTGTGTTGGGTGGCAAGTTTTTCAATAGTATTAATCATAACAATAAAAATAATAAATTATGCATTAGAATGTATTACGAAAGTTCAACAAAAAGAGACACATGAATTTTTAATGGTTCTAGCATGACAAATGTGATGACAACACTCAAAGATTTGCCAGCAGCCATAATTGACCATGAACAATGGATATGGTTTAAGTCTAATTAGACAGCAACTTCTTTAAACTTCTTACGAAAATAAAAGTTGAAACAGCCTGCCTCATGACACAACCGTGAAACACTATAAATACCATTGTCTAATAAAGTCATCCTAGTTGGATGTCCTTGTTTTCGCATATATATGTTTGGCTCTCAAAGAAGCACGTTAAAAAAATAAAATTTAGTTTATTAAAGTGTAAAATTTTTATATGTTACAATAAAAAATAAAAGTTTATATAATATAAAGCTCTCATATATTAATTGATTACTCAGCTTGCAGTTGTACTTTTAAACTTTTAACAACAAAAAAACTGACCTCTCATTAAAAATATCGAAACAAAAAATTGAATAAATAAATTAAGGTGTTTAAAAGAACAATCTAATTCTAAAGTTTCAAGCTTGAAACCCTTTTCCTAAAGTGGCGAATTTCACCATGAAAGGTAACTTTCTTTTATTAAGTATTATTATTAAAGTTGAAATGATAAATTAAAGACGTAATTTCGATTTTTATATCAACTTATAAGTTGTCAAATTAATAGATGCTTAATAATTGATAAGACAATTTGTAGAAAAATAACAACTTCTAAAATAGTATAAAGTTAGATCAGGATTGGTCTTTTTAGTATTTTTTTATTCAAACTCACAGATCTAAAGGCTTTATTGTATACATGACGATTGCATAAAAAATAACAGTGATATAATATTTTTTTCTTTTTTTTTTACTACGAAAGAGAAAGAGAATGAGAAGAGATGTGTGAAATGAATTTCTTGGTCCAAAAGAAATAATCAGGTGAATTGTATAAAAGAAGGTCGAATCTGAAATTGTTTTTGAAGCCAAAAAGGAAAAAATAAACGAAGAGAGCATTAATAGCATCCAATAGGAATGTGTGACTCAAAGGCAAGTGGCTGGGAAGACATGTCATAGCGTGGGCGGGTCACGTGCCATCTCTACCGTGGCACGGTTGCCACGCGACTATTGTGTGCGCCAAATCAACCATCTAACCCCAATCTTTTGTGTGCTTTAGCTGCTTACTCGTCATCAAAAAAAAAAAAAAGACACCCTTGATCTTTTGCGCTTTACGTTTCCTTCTTTTTCCCCGTCAATGTCGCATCTCCAACTGACCCGAAAACGACATTATTTAACCTTTTTTTTTTTTTTTTGCTTGTATCTTCAAATTACACGTAAGGTTGCAAAACCTTTTTCGGCTTACACACGTAGGACCCAAACGTGAAAACGTAATCCATCTTTCGTGACAAGAAAGAAGAAACATGAACATGTTTACGTTTATTTTGATTCCCGGAAACATGTGGCAGAGCCGCTCATACCCCACACACTTAATTTTTGTTTTATTTTTTATTTTAAAATTTTTAAAATTTTAATTATATTATTATCTTATGAAAAAATTATAGTTATGTGCTCGTTAAAAAATTTAAAATATATCATTATATCCTTATTCAATAACCAAAATATATACTATGCAATAAAAACTATATCTATGTGGCTTTTAGTATAATGCCCGTGTTGACAAAAAGTTGGGTTCAACCATTGCAGCAGAAACCAAAAATGTGTTTTTCATTGACATCAATAAACTTGAGAGTGTTTGTAAAAGTGATGGAAACCGTTAGTTAAAACCATTTTTATTGTAGTATATGAGAGCTTTATACTGTATCGATTTTTTTTGTTACTATAATATGTAAAAATTTTATACTATTTATAAATAATAGAAACTATTTTGACCAAACAAGAGGTTAGAGTGCATTAATCCTTTTTTTATATATATATATAATATTAGGCAGCTAGGTAATCATCAGAGACGATACTAATTGACAACTGCTTGTCTATATCTTGAAAGCAATACACGTCGTACATATTATATAGCAAAACGTTTTAGATTAGCTCTATATCTGGTCTCTGACATTTGAGGCCGTTTTATTTTAATCTTTAATGTATAAAAGGTTCCATTTTAGTTTCTAATCAATTAATTTGATTCAATTTTGTTTTGATTACATACATTTATTTTATTTAATTTAACTTTTTAGATCTTTTAAATTTTAGTCTCTAATAACTCTTAGCTAAAGACTTTTAATATATTTGGATTTTTTTTTTTTTTTTGGCTTGAACCGATTACAACCGGGGACAAATGTAGAGTGTTAAAATGATTATAATTTGATCAAATTGTCGAAATATCATTGATGGAAAAACAATTCTTACATTTTATAGTCAAACCGACAAGGTATCTATTTTTTTTTTTTCATTATATTTAGTTACAATTCACCCAAGAATATACCATCTAAAAGTTAATTCATTATTATATTAAAACAAATATCGCATAACTAAGCACGTGCTGTGCACGTGTTTTTATTGTGTCCTTAATATGTGGTAATTACTTATATATTTTAAAGTCTATCAAACAAAATATCTATTCTCTTCATTATATTTAGTTACAATTCAGCCAAAAATAGACCATCTAAAAGTTTATTCATTAATATATTAAAACAAATATCGTACAACTAAGCACGTGCTGTGCACTTTCTTTTTCTTGTGTCCTTAATATGCGGCATTCACTTATACTTTGAATAGGTTCTTCAAAACAAATATCGTATATCTAAAATTCTTGACAAATGTACCTACGTGCAAACTATAAGCAATATTGTCTTTTTCTTCTTCTTTTTTTTTTTCAGTAGAAACAGGTTATTAGAATTTAATTTGTGGGTTCCATCATGAGTTCTACTTAGCACTCTCACTACTATAACTTTTTCGCTAATTGGTAAGCTCCTATAGACACCCAAAGAACTATCCAAAATAGTTGGTAATCGTCTCATCTTATCCTTTGAAAAACTAAATAAAATAAAAGATCTCACAGTTCGTAACCTACCTTCTTATCCCTTTCTCGGTATTTTATAATTGTTTTTCTTTTCCCCCTTCTCTCTCTTTCTCTCTTGTGCCTTGTGGTCCTACAATTTACTTTTTCTAACTTTGTTTAAAGCGGCTAACGTGGACATTAATTTGCCTAATTACATCAGAGTTTCTACCACATTGCCGATGACATGCATGCAATAATTGACAAGGTATTTTGAACTTTACGGAGAGACTTGATTATATCAATCGTGTGATGTTGTGCCAGTCTCCCCTATAACTGGTTGGACTTAAGTCAGAGACAGAGCCAAAAAAATTACTCATGAGAAGCAGAGGTGGGGCAAATAAAAAGACAAAAAATTTTAGGAGAAACATAATAAAATTTCAGAGGGTAAATACAATTTTAAGAGGAATAAACCATTAGTTTTATTAAATTTCATATATGAATTAAAAAAAAAAAGTTTAAAGGGTGGCCACCTACCCTAGGCCGTGAGTGGCTCTACCCTTAGCCTAAGCATATTTTGTGTCGTGTCTGGCTTAGCCCATCGAAGCTTCGTGTCATATTTGTACCAACCTAAGATTAAAAAAATATAGTCCTGGCCTAGCCTATAGGCCCAAACACATCTCATGCTCGTGCCTGTGTCCTGTCATGCTTGTGCTTTTATCATGCCAAGTACAATAAAGCATTGGACCAGCCACTGATTAAACAAAATATATTTTTAATACTTTTCAAAGAATAATATTATTCCAAAAAAATTATTTAAAATAAATAAATAAACAAACTTCATATTCTATTACCAAATAAAAAAACTTGATGCCACTAAAAATCCAATACTTAAGCCCCTCACTCAATACTTTATTGAAAACGAAGAAAAATACAAACAAAAAGTACAACTTTTCAACTTGTTAAACTAAAACATATAGAGTTGCCAAAAGTACTTAAGGTTAGCAATGGTCGGCTTCTATTTTGTATTATATATATTCTATTGACTAGTGATATTCTAAAGATAAAAACCCTTGTGTAAATCAATTGATATTTTTTAAGGTGAAATCAATTAATTATATTTTATGGACATCATAAATTTGTAATATTCTTGTTAAAACTACATAATCTTTAACATATATATAAAGAGAAATTAAGTTTCATGTGATGCTATCAAAATACTTGAAACTCAAAGCATTTTGTCGTTTCTTTTTATGAAATGTTTGTTTTTTTTTTTTTTTTCATTTTTAGCTGAAAGATTGCTTTTTTTTTTTTAGGTTTTGAAACGCTTTTTTTTTCAATTTAAGGTTGCCAAAACATTTTTTTATTTGTTTCCTTCTGAAATGTTTTTTCCCCTCTTTCTCATTCCAAAACTTTTTTTTAATTTTTCTTTTTTTTTTGGCCCTTTTGTTTTTTTCTTCTTTCATTCTGCCAAATTATTTACATTTTTGACATTTTCTTTTGTTTATGATTTGATTGATGGGCAGTACACCATAGAACAAAATCCCAACATTCGAAAGATTTGTTTACTTTTTTATTTGTTTTTTTCTTATCACTTTTTTTTTTTACCTTTTTGTGTTAATATGTTTAATACGTTGACATAGAGCGCTTGCTTTTCAACTAACAAAAAGATTAAAAAAAAAAAAAAAACAAATTATATCTATCGTGTTAGCCCATAGTGTTTAATGAGTCATGTTGTATCACGTCACCCTCATGTTTTTTGCCATGCTATTTCCTACTCACGTGTCTAAAACTATGAGCCCTGTAAGGCCTACCATCTTATGCCGTGTTTAGCCCAATCCGATATAATCTCATGCCGTGTTGTACCCCACTCAAAATTTTTCTTACCATGTCATCATGCTTGTTAGGTGGTCCTATCCAATTAACATCTCTATATTATACTATAGATAATATGTATAAATTTTACTAGTATCCCATTTCAATAAATAAATAAACTTTACCAGTATTTTTTATTTTTCACTTGTAGGTTGACACAATTATTAATAATCCTATAGTACTAGTAGCGATACAGTAAATGACTTAAAAGTTATGATTGACAGAAGAAATGAATTAAAAACGATATACAAATGTAGTTATAGATTTTTTTTTAGGAGAGCTAGGTATTTTTTTTTTATATTGCAAGAAAAATTGATATGCACAAGTGGTATTTAAGAGATTAATTAACTACCACCAAACATGTAGCCTCATAGTAAATGCACAAGAGATCACATGGTATATTAAAATCAAGGATGAAAATATCAATATTTATGAAAATATCGATACTTAGATTTTAGAAAAATATCAACGGAAATATCCATATCCTTGCAAATAGCGAAAAATATAAAAGGTCGTCTTAAAACACTTTATTTTTAAATAAGACTTTAAAAAACTCATAAAACACTTTATTTTTAAACGAGATTTTAAAAAACTCTAAAATTGTCAATAATACATAATTTAGTTGAAACTCTCAACCAAAATACTAAGTATGTAATAAAAATAAATAGTAAAAAGTGATCATAATGTGATAAATAATAAAAATATGATCTCAAATTGAGTAAAATAGTTAAAAGTCAATATAATAAAAGTACTTTATATGCTCAGTTTCATATAAGATAAGAAAACATCAACACTATAAAGAGCTTTTAGAAGGTTCAAAGGTACTTGAGATATCTTTTGGTTTTGAATAATATTGATATTAAGACATGGAATTTAAATAGTTCTTTTTATGTAATTCTAAACATGCTACACATATCCTTGTTGAAATACATGGTCATGAGCTGTACGGATTCTTGTTAGTCATACTTGCCTAACTGTAACACCCCGAAGTTAATTAAATAGTATTAAGAGTGTTAAATGGTGAATTAGTGTGCCATGATGAGTGTTTTAAACTTAATTTGATTATCTTGTGAAAATTTAGAAACTTTGCGTTAATTTACACTTTTAGTGATTTTTAATTATTCTAAATTGTTTTTGATTGTTAATTTAAGTTTTAATAAAACAATTTGATTTGAAAACAGAGTGTGGTTGCACACAGTTTTATGCAACTGCTTTTCTCTCTCTTCTTCTATTTATTTCACTTTCTCTCTCTCTCTCCTCATTTCTCCCGTGCATTCCCTCTCTCCTCTCTTCTCTTCCTCTCTCGGGTTCTCTCATTCTCTCTCTCAATCTCTCAAAATTTTTGAAAACAAATTTCGTTTTCAAGCTTCGGGCTAGGAGATCGAAGGCTCGGGGACAAGATTCAACAACAAAAACAACGTTTTCAAGCTTTGATTCGAGGTTAGATTTTAAAATTCAAAGTTTTTCTATTTTTCAAGATTTTCTTGTATTTTGAAATTTTAGAGTTTCTAAGTCTAGAAAAGCTTCGATCTAAGTTAGATTGACTTAGATTAGCTAGAATGTAAACTTCATTTCATCAAAAACGGATTAGAATCAAGATTTTTCATTTTTCCTCTATTTTCTCTATTTTCAGATTTTTGAGAAAATATTGTTTAAAACTTGTTTTAATTCATTCAAAAGTGTTCTATTATGATTTTCCATTGTTTATGATGAATATCCATGCCTGGGAATTGAGAAAACAGGTTAGATTTGAAGATTTGAATTCGGGAATGCCGAGACCCGTGCATGGAAATTTC
>CAMOHE010040200.1:0-87951 GCA_946598075.1 Artocarpus hirsutus | reverse complement strand
ACATGACTTACAATGGGCCTTACATGATTTACTAGAGAATGTCATACTCAGCCATGTTCACCCGTGAATTAACATGAAAAAATATATCTAAATATATATATATATATATATATATATATTATGAAATTGATCTACAATGGGCCTTCGGTGGGCCGGCCTATTGTAGGCCAGGATGGCCCGGCCCGGCCCACAATTTTTCATGGGCCGTGCCGGGCCGGCCCATGGGCCGACATATACTAGCCCAGCCCAGCCCACCAGTATTTATGGGCCGTGCCGTGCCGTGAACAGTGTCGGGTCGTGCCGGCCCGGCCCACCATTGTAGCAGGACGGGCTCGTGCCGACCCATGGGCCCCAGCCCATTGTTGCATCTCTATTGTTACTGAAAATTCGTTAGGTAGCTTCAATGAAGCACCAAAGATTCTGGTAAATTGTTGTTACTTTTCTTTTAATTATTTATGTTAATTGGCTTTTTTTAATTGAACACTACTTATCCAACATCTGCTTTTTCCTAGTGGTATTTGTGAGAAAAGTTGAGAGTTTGTAGTTAGAATCATATATTGTAACATTTAAAGATTTTATATTGTAGTAAATTTTTTTTATATTGAAATATACAAAAAATTTTATGTTAAAACAAATTTTTACTAGAAAATTTTATGTTATTTATGATTAAAATTATATAGCTGTAACTACAATCCAAACACCCGGAGTGTTTTTTTCTTTTTGCTTTTTTTTCTTTTTTTAAGTGGAGTTTTCTTCTCCTTCATGTCCTAGAGTATGGAAAACTCACCTAGCACCTGCGCGTGTTTTTATTTATTTATATAAAGCAAGCTCACATTGTATATGTCATGTTGTTTAAAAAGAAAAAAAGAGCCGGAAAAGTTGACGTCTTGACAAATAGCATCGAAAATTTAAAACAAAACAAAAAAAATACCGGATAACATAAAATAATAAATATAAATTCGGACGTAAAACCCGATTTCAATGGGGCAGATTAAATTCCGTTTCGCTCGAGCAACGACAAAACCAGGACCCTGTTGTGTGCCTTCGTCTCCTTCTCATCCGTTGTCCGATTCTTATACCCACTTCCCACTTGAGAACTCGCGCAAACGACAACGACAACTACAAAGAAACTTTAGCTACCAAGCTTCCATGTCCGCTACTTAGTTCAGATTTTCTCTCAAGATCTCACCATTTCTCTTCTAGAGAGCACTTCAGGTAAGTAAAGCCTTTTTTTTCCCGTTTCTGTTCTACCCAAGTGGGCAGTTCTTGTTTGGCTGTTGAGAAAATGTGGGAAAGTTGTTAAGGGTGGGAAGAAAGAGCAATGGCGTAGTTTCCTCAGTTGGGTTTTTTTGTTTCGCCGGTTTCTTTTCTTCTGCCTTTTTCCCCCTGATTTTCTCGGCTGCCAAACATGCGATTTATGCAGCATTTCGTTTTTGTTTTTGTTTTCACTCAGCCTTTCGTTTTCTTCTCTTTTCTGGGAACGTAATGATGTTTCTTTTGGATGGAAATGTTGAATGTAATTATAGTGCTAAACTTGTATTATACAATGTAGCTTTGTCTTTGTTCTCGAGAGCTTGAAAAATGCAGGCTTTTTGCCCTATATCACAGGCTTTTTTTTTTTTACCAAAAAGCAAAATAGAATCTAACAAAGGTTAATTATTTCATGTTAGGTTCTTTTATCATTTCTTCTTTCGAAATGTTTCCTCTAAAGAGAGAGAAAGAAGAAAGCCACTTATACTTGCCCCTTTTTCTCAACTGCATTCTCTTCTTTTGCTGCAGATTTGACTGGTTTATTATTGTTATTATTATTTTGCCCTTTTCTCTCGACCTACTTCTGTTTGTTTGGAGGGAAAATTTTGCGTGAAAAATTTTCTCACACAGATTTCTTTTTTTTTTTTTTTGGGTTTAATGGGGTTTCTGGCTTCATGAAGACACAAACAAAAGGCTTGTATCGAGCGTTTCAGAAGTTTTATTATTTCATTTTAATATATTTTTTTTTTGGTTGCTCAAAATTTCAAACGCCACCATTACAATATTAGGTAGTTTTCCCTCTTTCACGGCAAAACTGGAGGAGGGAACTTTTCCCCTTTATTCACGCAAATCACCTGGTTTAGGTGTTAATTATTCTTATTTAATACGAGGAGAAAAGGGTATTTATGTAATTTCATAACAACACCTTTGTCTATAGTTGTAGGTCCGTTAGGTGATATAGCATTAATAATTGGTCTTGACCTTCAGCACTGTACAAGTAGGACTCTGGTAGGGCAGCAACTTGCAAGCATTGAATGAACTTTCTCTTTTTTTTTTTTTCAAAGCGTTTCATTCTTTCCTTTTCGTGTTCAATCAAACGAAATGAATCCATTTACGTTGGTATATATATTATCTTTTGCCTTTATTTATTTATGGCTTCTCTTAGGTGATGATAATGGGCCACATGTCCTCCATGAAACCATTTATTGCAATTCACGTACCATTCACATTGGATCCCCTTGTCTCAGGCTTGTGTTTTTTCTGATTCTTTTCAGGGCCTTGTGGGTCAGGGAGCGTCCAACCATTTGAGCAAAACGCAAATCAAATTTTAACCCAATATTCACTTGAGTTTTGTGGGTGGAAAAAAAAAAAAAGAAAAATTATGCAGACCCCAAAAGCAAGGTAACTTTCTTTCTCTCAATATGGTCTTCTTATATGTGTTGCTTTTTAACATGTTACCTTTGTTTACGCACAATTTATCTGCGGTACACAAAAGAAGTACCGTTGGGTTTTGGTCCAAGAGCGATTTTTCTACTTCTTGGTGCAATTTGATATGATTTTTCAATGTCTTTAGTGAGTGGTGCTAAGTCTCTATCCTTTTCTTATAAGTCTTTCACTCTTCATGTTGGTTTTGGACTATTGGCTTTGTCTCATCGTTACTCTGAAAAGTCAAGTCAATGTATTGTATATACATTTGTTGTGTACTTAATTTGCCAATGAATTGGTGCAACTTTCGCTTTCAAGCTAATTTTCGGGGCCTCTTTTTTTTGTGGTAAGCGATGTTAACGTTTGTTTTTTCGTGGTAAGTGATGTTAACGTTTTTTTTTTTTTTTTTTTTGGTCGTATGAGCATAAAAATTCAAAGAAAGATCTGGTACTTTGTCACCTCCTGCCTTTGAGGCTACACTAGGGCCTCATGTGGGCTCATGCTGCTTATAGGATCTTGCAAGAGAGATTCACAATCACGCCTGTAGAATATAAGCTGTTTAGTTTTCTTTTCTTTGTTTCTTGCCATGGTAAGCTAATTTTAGTATTTTATGTTTTACTTGCCATGGAAAAAATTAACGCTTGACTAATTTTTTAGTTTGGTTATAGGTTATTTTCATGTTACGCTATGTGTAGGAATAGTGCAGTTACTTGGACCAATGCCATTATTAGGTACTTTTGCATTGTGGAAGGGAAGAAGATATAAAGACTATCAATTATTAGTCTTTAAAACCATTTTCTTTCCGTTTAAAAACGTTTGATAGGGAAAAAAAAAAAAACTCGTGTACCTTACTTTCCAATTATTTACGTGTTTTTTTTGGATTAGCATTTATATGGATGTTGAAGCGTTACCAAATGAGGATATTTGGACGAACAGGAGACATCATACAGATAATGATCAGACACATAATGAAACTTTTCAATTTATAGCCACACAACAGTTCCAAGCCAGAACACCAAGTCAGTAGAGTGATAAATAATTTCAACAAAATGCAAAAGTGTTCTGGACTTTTATTTTTTTTTGACAGTTTAAGTAGTCTATTGATGGAAAACTATATGCTCTTTTGGTTTTAAAGAACTGAAATCTGGACGCATGATTGACTCTTCTAGTTACTTGATGAAAGAATTTGAAAGTTTTAGCTTACAAGTTCATCATATGATTTGGGGGGCAATTATTTTATTGTGTTAAACATGTCTACTTCAGTAAGATTATGTTATGATATTAACTTCGAAGTCCATTATTTGATGGGCTTTGTTTTGATAAGTTAAGAAGATTTGTGGTTGTTATTTGAAATGGGGTGGCGGGGGGCTGAAATGTCTTTTTTTTTATTATTTTTTTATTTTTTTTCCTACTCTTTATGTCAGAAGTGGCAACTCTGAAGTGCCTCAGAAGATCTCACCTCGAGCTGCACGCCAACTCAAGCCAACTGCTTGGGAGACTGATTCTGCATCGTCTTCTAGTCAAGGTACCACAAGAATACCAAAAGAAAGAAGCCCAAAAGTAAGTGAACGCAGGTCACCCAGAAGCGCATTGCCTGAGGTATCTAAAATAATTCCGTTTTATCTTGTTTCTATTAAACTATATATTGATTATTGCATCACCCAAAAAAAAAATTTTTGGTGGTATTTTATTGGCTAAGATGTTTAGACTTTGTGTGATACATGTATTTTGTTTGAATCTTTGAAAGTGCTACATGGGAGTTGATTAGTGGAAAATTTGAGGGATAGAGAATATATGAAAGTTTGTTATTGAAAAATTAGATTTCCCTATCAACACTTGGGGTTTTAAAAAGAAAAACTACTATTTGGAAGGCAATTTTTGGGGGTTTCTTCCTATTTGTGTCTTATGCAGTTATTGACCACAATATGAGAAACGTTTTACATTGGTTTTAGGCGAAGTAATTAATAATCTTTTTTTTCTTCTTTTTCATAGCATAGTGACGATCCTTGATTTACAAAATATGTATTGCTTACAGTTCTGATCATTTTATATGATTATTAATTTTTCCGTCGTTGTAGATTTTGGAAGTACAATTGTCTGTGCATTAGCTAATGCCATATCTGATAATTATTCCTGTTATTGATGCAGAAGAAGTGTCCGAATAGAATATCTGAATTAGAGTCTCAGATTTCTCAGCTTCAGGAGGACTTGAAGCAGGCAAGGGACCAACTACGTTCTTCGGAATCAGGGAAGAAACAGGCTCAGCTAGAAGCTGAGGATTCCAAGAAGCAACTATTGGCCTTATCTTCAAAGCTCGAAGAGTCACAGCAGCAGCTCCGGGGGCTATCTACTTCTGAGGAAGCTTGTCTTACTGAGCTCCAAAAGATCTCGCAAGAACGGGATCAGGCCTGGCAGTCTGAGCTTGATTCTGTAAGGAAGCAGCATTCAGTCGACTCAACTTCCTTGGCATCCGCCATCAATGAGATTCAGTGGCTCAAGCTTCAGCTTGAGATGGCAGCTGCATCTGAGGCTGAACAAACGAAGCACGTGGAATCAGCAAATGAAGAACTTCAGAGCTTAAAAGGGAATTTAGCTGAAACTCTCTCTCTTCTGGAGAACATGAGAAACCAGTTAAGGGATTGTAAGCAGTCGGAAGCTCAAGCACAAGAGCTAGCCAGCAAAACTCTGCTGCAGCTGGAGGCGGCAAAAATGACAGTGGAGTCGCTCAGGTTAGATGGCATGAAAGCCATGGAATCTTACAACTCCATTGCTTCGGAGTTGAATCAGTCTAGGGCACGCATAAACTTTCTGGAAGGGCTTGTAAGCAAGCTCAACGCGAGGCACACTAATGGAAGCTGCGATGATCTTTCTGTGAATTCCAGGGGTGATATTGACCTTGTGCAGAGATTTGGACAACAAGAGGCTGGTGAAGACGGAGAGCTTGGTAACTTGAAGTTCGAGGTACAACGTTTAAGATCCGCTCTTGAAGTTGCTGAGGCCAGATACCACGAAGAACAAGTTAGGAGCACTGTGCAGATAAGAAGCGCACATGAACTTATGGAGCAGATAAAATCTGAATCAAGTCTAAGAGAGGCCAAGCTGGTGGCGGAACTGGGGAAAGGCAAAGCCGACATTGAAGAGTTGAAGGCCAATCTGATGGATAAGGAAACCGAACTGCAAGGTATTACTGAAGAGAATGAGGGGTTGAATTTGAAGCTTGAGAAAAACAAGTCCAGGCAGAGAGAGTACGAACTGGAAAGGGAACTGAAGAACTTGAAGGAACATGTCGCGGATTTGAAGGCGAACTTGATGGATAAGGAGACAGAATTGCAAAGCATAGCAGAAGAGAACGAAATGCTGAAATTGCAGATGCAGAAGAGTCAAACGGACAGGAGTACAGCGAGTGATGAGGTTGTTGCAGATGTGGAGGCAGCAAGATCAGCTGAAAGAGAGGCTCTGGCGAAGCTTGGCATCGCGATGGAAGAGGCGGACAGGAGCAACAAGAGGGCAGCAAGGGTGGCTGAGCAGCTGGAGGCTGCACAAGCAGCAAACACAGAAATGGAGGTGGAGTTAAGAAGGCTGAAGGTGCAATCTGACCAGTGGAGAAAGGCTGCAGAGGCGGCTGCATCCATGCTTTCAACAGGAAACAATGGGAAATTCATGGAGAGAACTGGTTCATTGGACAGCAATTACGGCCCCGTAGCTGGCAAACTTAGCTCGCTTTACTCGGAGGATATGGATGACGATTTACTCAAGAAGAAAAATGGGAACATGCTAAAGAAAATTGGGGTGCTTTGGAAGAAGCCACAGAAATAGCAGAGTAGTTTGGTTGCGGACGCCCAATGTTTGTAAGGTTGTATGCCGTTTGAGTCATTTGCTATAGAAGACTGCTGTTTGATGCCATCTAGCCAAGGAGACTTGGGTCGTTCCTTTCACCTTTTGAACACAATGTCTGTAACAATAATTTCCTTTTTAGTATTGCCTTTCAAGTACATAAGACACGGTAGTAATTTGAGACCATTATATCCACAGCATCGATAACCTTGTTCTTCTGAAACATGTTTTAAGATGCAAAAATACTTTTTTTTTTAAATTGTTTAGCTCCCTGTGATCTCATGTTATATTGCTATTGTTAGAGTATAGTGATCTGAATTTAGTTTGGTTCAACCCGAAAAGTTTACGGTGCGATAATTGTAATGAAAAACAAAAGTGGGATTTTTCATTAGATCTGTAGTGGTAACGGAGGGATCGGGCTGGCCCCCGTCATACAGACTCTTGTATTTTTGAGCTGTTTAGTTTATGTTTTTCGGCCTATAAAGTTTTGTCTATGCTCTTATATATATATGATGTGTTGTGTTAGATTTGATCATTAACTAATTTTTAGCCTTTTTAATGTCTTTATTGTAATGTTCATAGGTTTGATCATTAGTGACTTTCTTCTCTTTTGCCTGTGGTTTTTTTTCGTTGAGTTTTTACATAAATTTTTATGTATTTTTATTTTTTGTTTCTATCGTATTATTTTCGTAATAGATATATTTTGTTCGGAGTTTTGTCTGTGGGATAGTTGCTTGTTCAACTTTCTCTGCACATGTGCGCTTTCTTTACAATGATCCTGTTTGATGTTCACGTTTTCTAAGCGGAACAATCCCATTATCAACATCAAAGTATAGCTATTTAATTGTCGTTTTCAATTCCACCACCGCTTTTGCTTTGTTTTTCACGTTTGTTTTCCAGTTGTGCTCTTGCTCTTGCTCTTGCTCTTGCTCCGGTATGCTAATGTCGTTTTCCACTTTGTTGTCGTTTGCATTTTTTGTGTCGTTCTAAAGTATTGTTGGCTTTTTAAAATTGTATTATGTTCTCCTTTTTTATTTTTACTCTAATGCTGTCGTGTTCCCGTTTGCTTGTCGTTATCCTTTTTTTTTTTTTTTTTTTTTGTAGTTTTTTAACTTCTTTCATTTCTCATCATATGCGTTTTTTGTTCATTCTTTGTTTAGTTTTGTCAGTCTTAAAAGTCGTTTTTTGTGATTGTTGGTCCTCGAGTCTCTTGTTGTCGCTTTTATTTTCCTTTGTCGTTTATATGCTTGCTTCAAATTAGCAGTCCCTTTTCCAATTTTACCCAAGACTATTATTGACGCGTCTAATTTTTGTCGTTTCTTGTTTTGTTGTCGGTTTCTTGGCACTAGGCCACTAGCCCATTCATTCATCTTCAATTCATATTATGTGATCGTTTATTTTTCTTTTTATCCTTTTCCTCCTACATTTAAAGTTGCTGTCGTTTTTAGTTTCTTTCTCGCTTTCACTTTTGGTGTTGCTCTGAAACTGTCGTTTTAAGCATTCTTGTCGCTTCAAAGTTTTCTGTCGTATGGATTTTGTTGTCATTTTCTTCATTGTTCTTAGTTTTTACGTTCGTCTTTGCTGTCTTGTACTGTCCTGTGGGTCTTGCCTTGTGTATCGTTTTATGTTTTCCTTCTCTTTTGACTTGCTAATTGGGATTTGAGACTTTTTTACTTTTATCACGTTTAGGTTTTAGTAGTTTTCAAGTTAATGTCGTTTTTGGACCTCATTGTCGTTTCTGTATTTTGTTTTTCCCTGTTTCTAATTGACGTTGTGGCGGTGATAGAACTAAGACCCGGACTATTGCTGAGTTGGGTTACTCCACAAGAAAAACACGAGAGAAACGTGAAAATTGGGTGCGATTTCTCTTGGTTCAGCCAAGATTCACAATCTATACTTTGACGGCTCCTATAAGACATCCATGTGCGACAAATTCGTTAACCCCTTATCTCTCTAGCTTCTGTTGTTTTCATGATAAAAAAAGAAGAAGTGAAAACGACAAAGTCAATCAACACAACCCAATGGTTGGTAGGCAGTACTCAGTAAATTCACTCATGTAAAAGATGAAGTGAGGAAGGGTAAAAGATGTTTATTAGGTTAATTGAGTGAAGAAGCTTCATGCTTGGACCTTGGGATACAAATATGCTTCGCGGAACGGTCCAATTATCAACATTAAACGGATCACTACTTAACAAGTTAAATGTCGTTTCACTTTTTATTTTTATTTTTTACTCGCTGTCCATTATCATTCTAATGAATTAAAAAAAAAAAAAAAAAAAAACCACCGCCGTTTCATATTCCTTCGATTTTAAAATCGGTCTTCGTTTTTCTATTTCATTTTCCATCTCTATCCGTTGTCATTGTTTTTGTGGTGTATGCTCAGTTGCCCACTTTTTCTAATATTTTGACGCTTTTGTTCTTTAATTATTGTCATAAATATCCTGCTTCATATTTGTTGTCGTTTGTCTTTTTTCACCGTCGTTTTCAGGTTATGAGGTGGTTTTCCTGATATATTCTCATTTTCGGTTCTTTCTCCTCTGTGTTGTCAACTTATGCCTTCTTAATTCTTATCATTTCAACATGTTTCTAATATCTTCATCCCTTAGTTCTCGCTTTTTCTTTTTCTTTTTTTTTTTGTCGTCTTTAGTCTTAAATTTTCGTTTTCGTTTATTCTCGTTTGTCGTTGCCTTTGTTGTTGTCGTGTTTACACTTTTTGTCGTTTTATTGATTTTGTGTCGATTTTATTTTCGTTGTCCGTTATTATTTCTTTTTTAGTTTTCTTGTTATACTTCGTTTTTGTCCTCTTTTTATGCTGGGTTTTAATATTGTCGTCCTCATATCATTTTCATTTATTCCGGTGTCGTTTTATTTGTTTGTGTCGTTGCCCCTTTTCTTGCTTCTCTAATTTTCATTGTTGTTTCCACTGTTTCGTTGTTTCATCTCATTTTGTCAATGAAGAACAATAAAATGTTTAGAAACTTAAGTTAAAAGTTAAATACTGTAATATGTGAGAATTTTACACCGTAAAAACTTATTGGTTGCCAAAGAAAGCCAAAGCAGCCACATTTAATGAAAGCCAAAGCAACCACATTTAACGAAATTGTGTACATATCAAAACAAAGAAACGTACTTGTTTATTTTTTTCTCCCTTAAAAACCAAGTTTTATCAAGTTTGGGCCCGACGCAAGCAGGACCTTCGGCTTGGTAAAAATTACATAATCTTGTTTATTTTTTTAAGGAGTGAATTAACACTAATTTTTATTATATAAATATCACTTATATGTTTTTTTTTAAAAAAAATTATATATTTAGAACCCTAAAATACTCTCTAACTAAATATTATCATATATTTAAATTTTTATAACAAATTTCTTTATTTTTTGAATAGTTATATTAGGGAAAAATATACACGCATATTTCTTATTTTAACATATTATATTAATACATTATCATTATCACTTAAAGTCTTAAAAAATAAAATAAATATCATTGAGTATCATTATTATTACGTATCATTAGCTTAATGATATAACAATTATATAACTTATAAGATACATAGAAGACTTAATAAATACTATATCATTAATTAATTACATGTCACAAAAAAAGAAAATATCATTCACTTAAAGTTTTAAGAAATGTATGTCATTGCATATCATTATCGTTACGTATCATTAACTTAATGATATATTAATTATATAACCAATAAGACACATAAAAAGACTTAATAATACTATTTCATTAATTTAATTACAACACCATAATTTCAATTTGTCAGTAAATCCAATTTGTTAATAAAAAAATTTCATTTTTTAGGAAATTCTAAAATCATAATTTTAGATACCAATTTGAATTTAAGTAACAAACACTTTAATTTCAGTGATTTTTTTTAAATATAATGATATCATAATCTGTTTGAAATATTAAATATGTATATTATAGTTATTCTAAAAAAGTAAATTAAAGCTAACAATATTATTATTATGGTCATTAATGTCTTTATACATATGCATTAAGACATATAAAAAATATTCATGAACTGCAGACATACTTTAATTCTACAATAAAAAAAGACCACATGCTTCATTAACCCTTTCGGTTATTCAAAAGGTCACCCACTATGTGGCCCATTCTCTCACAGTTCAAATTTTCTAGGGTCAGTTTTCATAAATTATCTTTTAAGATTTACTTCTATAAAAATCATATATACCACAATAAATAATAATGTGCCATAAATTTTTAAAAAATATCATAAAAGATACAATTTATAAAAAATGTGGTATAACATATAATTTTGTAAAAATTTTCAGCCCCATAAAAAACATGTATTTTATTTTATTTTTGTTTAAATGAAAATATATTTAAATTCAAAAAAAGCAATAGGGTTTCTTTCACACAGGTGGTGGCGAACTGAGCAGGTTCTCCTTCTTCAAGCTACTCGGGGCTCTCTGTTACGGTTGAAGGCGTCTCCTTTCGTGCTGCAATCATGGGGTAAGTCCCAGGCCGAGTAAAAGTTTAATTCTTAGTTCCCAGGCCGAGTAAAAGTTTAATTCTTAGTTAGTGTTTGTTTCCCGTGAAAACGTTTTCTAGGAGGCAAATTTCCGGGAAAATAATCTCCTATACTTACACTTAATATTAATGCGATTCCTGTATAGGCTTCAGAAAAAAAGATAATATAATAGGGTTTAATACATTGGACATTAAACTCTTATTAGCTCAGTGTATTGTGAAATAACTAGTTTCAAATGATAATGCGTGTCTGTGAATGGAAAAAGGCCCAATTTTAAGGATCAGTTGTATGATTTAGATAAGGAACGAATAAATATCCATAGTGAATTTGGTGCAAAGAAAACGATTAATGGGGTGTTTGGTACGCTTGTCCGGACCATGGTCTGGATCATTTTTTCGGTTATAAACAGTGTAAAGCTCTCACATGCTACAGTAACAATAAAAAAATCTCTATAGTGTAAAGTTCTTATATGTTACAATAAGCATAGTTCTAACCACTTTGTCAAACACCCTATAGCAAACAAATTGTTGAGTTCAAATTGTACGATTTTCCTATGGACTAAATAAGCAAAGTCATGTGACTCTAATGAATTTGGGAGTTTTTCAATTTCTTTTACAAAGTACTTTTTTCGTGTTAAATATATGGTCTTACAATAGCAAATGGACTTTTAATGGTCTTTGTCAAATTAGCAATAGAATTTGGTGCTGACAACAATTGGAAGTTTAGTACTTGGGTGCTGCCATTTTATCTTGAATTTCCATAGGCATCAAAGAACGATTTTTCTCTATGGGTTTTTTGCCCATTGACTTGAAATAAGGATTTTGGACTGTCAAAAGTTTTTCATGTCCACCTTTGCCTTTTACTATGGTTCGCAATCGAGCTGTCTTTGGTTGGACATATACTGTTTATTTGTGGCAAGTTTGCATTTGTACATGGCTGTAATTTTTATCTAGCTTTATTTCATTTTTATTTCAATTGAGTTTTTCTAACTGTTATCAACTTTTTGCAGGAAGACACGTGGACTTGGAGCTGGTCGCAAGCTCAAGTCCCACCGAAGAAGGCAAAGGTGGGCCGACAAGGCGTACAAGAAGTCCCATCTTGGCCTTTGCAGGATCTTCTCATGCGAAAGGCATTGTTCTTGAACAAATGTAGGGAGATAAATGTATTGTTTGCTTTCTTCTGGGTGTTATGTGTCTATTCATTTTTGTTAAGATTTTAACAAGCATTTGGCTGGTTTTCCATACAGTGGTATTGAAGCTAAGCAGCCAAACTCTGCTATTAGAAAATGTGCCCGTGTTCAGCTGATTAAGAATGGGAAGAAGATCGCGGCTTTTGTACCGAATGATGGTTGCTTGAACTACATTGAAGAGAATGTGAGTAAATTGCTGCTCGAGATTTTCACTATAAAATATCCTTTAGCATTTTGATTTTCCTTTGGCATTATTGATTTAGTTTTTTATTCCATGTGCAGGACGAGGTTTTGATTGCTGGATTTGATCGAAAAGGACATGCTGTTGGTGATATTCCTGGAGTTAGATTCAAGGTTGTTAAAGTTTCTGGGGTGTCTCTCTGGGCCCTCTTCAAGGAGAAGGAAGGAGAAGCCGAGATCTTAAGCTTCCTCGTATAAAATGTTTTGATCCTTAAGATTATTCGTAAAATTAATGCAAGACTCTGTGATTAGATTTTAAAATTACCCCAAGATGTATAATCAGATAATCATGTTTTAGTGTTGGTAATTTCTTTTGCTCCGGAATCTTGAGAACTGTTGACTGTTGAGTTTCAACTGTTGCTCACTTTTTTCATGCGATTCTAATATATATTTTCTTAGTAGTTTCATGCACTCCTATACTTTCTTGAAAGAATACCTGTTGTATATGTGTTTGTGAACCCAAATCACTTTGGAGGTCTGTCTCCCGAAGGTAATTTAGTAGGACAACAAAGTGCGGGTAAATCCCTTTGGTAAAGTTGGTTAGAACCAATTTTTTAGTTTAAAACACTATAGCACGTGAGAGTTTTACATTATAATAACTTTTTTTCATTTTATTGTAGCATGTGAGAGCTTTACACTATTTCTAACTAAAAAGCTAGACACCAAGATTTCAATTTTCACAAATGCCATCTTAAAAAATGTTTTTTTTCATAAATGTTACGTATATTTATTTGTGATATGACTTAACATGTAATATAAATAATAATGTGGTATAATTTTTTTTAAGTGTGGCATAAATTAACACAACTTTTAAAAGTGTAGCATAACATGTAATTTTCTCTAAATCATGGTGATTGTATATCAACCGATTTTTTTGCCTTTTGGTGAGGCAAAAGAACATGAATGGTGAAAATTTTTTCAAACTGTTCTTGTAATTTTGTGGGCCTGAATGCACAAATTATGATTATTTCACCCTTTTTTGTTAATGAAAAGAAAAGCATATTATGGAATTTCATGTGTTATCAATAACAACCTTTTTTTGGCATCTCTTTCTCTGAACCAGAAACAACTCTGTTAAAAATACCTGTAAGGGACGCAAATGACGTAATTCCCATGATGGAACACATGTTGATTCAAACTGTTTGAGAATAACAACTCTAGTGCCATTTTAGAACGCGTGCTGATGAACAGCTAAGGATAGTTACACCCAAGTATCCTTAGCATGGTTGGCACTCCTCTTGTCAATATCTACACATAGCCTTCATTTTGTTGGTGGACCACTTGAACTCTTATTAAATTTGTATGATTTGGCAGCGACATCCTTTTTTTTATATTATTGAGAGAAAATATAAGGATAAAATTACTTTCCAAGGTATTTGTAGGACATAATTTTTAACTATTAGATTTTACTGTTAAATTATCATACTTTATGCTCATCTGATAAGACAATTAAAAATTGTATCTAATTTGATACAAGGATTAAAGACTGTCTTCTATCATACTGTATTTTTCTCCTATTGCAAAATTTGGAAGAAGTGCTTCAATTAGCACCAGTAACATCTAAGCGTTCTGTTCAAACTTGGATGATCTTAATTAATTGCAGCTCCAAAAGTTAAAGACCACATAGTTCTTTTGCTTGTAAGAACATGTATAGTTATAATAGCTAAGTTTGGCAAAGCCGTTAGAAGAATGTTGTTCTAAATAGTATTATAATGTAAAACTCTCGCATGCTACAGTTTAAAATATTGTGTAAAACTCTTCTATGTTACAATAAAATCGTTTTAATTTTTTGTTCTAAATATATTGTCAAACCCACCTATAATATATATATATATATATATATATTTGAAAAAAATGCAGTTCTATAATAGATTATCAACATCGGTATAGAATATTCTAATCATCACAACAAACACGGAAAAACAACTGCAGAGTACTAGTGAGGTACTTTTTTGTATTCTATTACATAGTGACAGTGGTAGAACGCAGTCTTATGAAAATTATAGCGCCAAATTTTGATGAACGTCGTCCAAAGTGATTGGTAAGCCCAGTCTTTTTCTTGGTGGGTAATCATTCCATTCAAACAGACCAAAGCAGTATCATAATAGTTTTTCAAAGACTTTCAATGAGCCTCTCTCTCTCTCTATATATATTTTGCTTAATCTAGTTCTAGTGAGTTATAACAGAATACCTCGATCGTTGACATACATTTCAAAGTGGGTTTGTTTTTCAAAGTAGAAAATCATGCGCAAATAAAGCTCAATATTGGAACTACCATTTTGTCAAACAGACAGCTACCTAGCTACATCGCTATCTGTTACCTACGAACAATAACATATGTTGTTTATTGTTTTTATAAAATGGTTTTCAAATCAAATTCTAATGTCGGTTTGCCAAATTCTTATACAAGCATAATTAATCAGGTTAATAAATAAAATAATGCCACTAATTGACGTTCTAGTACTAGTGGAGCCTTAAAAATTTCAATTTGCTGACTGACCATTTTGTCACGCCCAAATCCTAAGTTGGATTTGGTATCAGAAAATCTACCCCGAAGTTGGTGCTAAAATATGCTCTTGTCACTGAAATTCAAATTGCTTAGAGAGAAGAGAAATCCATCACCATTATCATATAATTATTTGAGGACTTGATTGGATAATCTGTGTTTTCCTGTCTATATTATTCCCAAGAATCTTCCTGAAAAAAAGAAGCAATCATACAGAATATATTGAAAATGCCACTCAATATTATTTCAACAACCAATGTTCCTGCACAGCAGCTACCACCTTTTAACACTTTCAGAGTTCAGGGAGTTCAGACTGCATAAACCATAAAACATCACTCTTACTCTCACTCTCACTCTTTTTTTTTTTTTTTTAAATAAAAACATTGTTCTATCTATCACAATATGGAAATAGGAAATAATGATTTCGGATCAAACTGTGGAAGGTCTTTGACATGGTTATCAAACAAATATGAAATCTCATTAATTAGCTCATGAACTAAAGAAAAAATCCCCCAAAAAAAAACTTTATATATATAACAAAAAAAAAAAAAAAGAAAATGAATCACATCCATGGTTAAAAAAAAAAATCTAAAGATTGAGATTGAAAATTTGAGTCTGATGATGAGCAGAAAACTCTATGCTTTTCTTTCCTTTCTCTTTTCATTCTTGCAGACACTACTTAAAAAGAAAAAAGAAAAAAGAAAAAAAGAGAAGAAAGATAACTTCCGATAATGTTGTACTAATATACTACATTAGAGGAGTAGTATTGAGAAGCCCATGCCAAGAGGAAGCAGCAATCCCATTCCAGCTTTCTCTGCCTGCAGCTGCTGCATCAAAATCACCCATTCCACTTCCATGATGGTCCCCACTATTCAGCTGCCAAGGGCAACCCCACAACGTCCTACTCTCATGACTAAGTTGGTGATGATCTTTGTTATTGACGTTAACATTTCCATTGCAAAGCTCTTGCTTGATTGTGGTAACTGTCACTGCTGTAGTTGTTGCATTGCTGATCATTTCCTGATCATGATGATGATGATCATATGGCAAGCCCATGTTCTGATCCCCACCACTAATTCCAACAGTGCCCCCACATTCACCACCATTCTCAATCTGATCCCCAAATCCATAATACAAATTCTGAAAAGCAGTGGTACTGTTATTGGTGGCACTGTGATTTTGGGACTCAAGGAACCCACTTCTTAGAACATCAAGAAATGATGACCCAGATGCTGGGTTTGGGCTATCCCCAAGCATGTCACAATGTTGGGTGTTGTTTGGGTTTCCCAAAATAGAAAGGTGGTGATGAGCATCATGATCATGATCAAATCCCAACTGCCCACATGACTGCTTTTGGAGCCTAGCAAAGGCAAGGGTGAGGTCATTGGAGTCATAGGCCCCCAAGGGCAATGGTAGGTGGTGGGTGGCATTAATCAGTGGGTTGTGATGAAGAATATCCTGTGCCCTCTTTGACAATATTGATGAAGACAGTGATGAAGTTGATGAGGATGATGCTGATGCTGCTGACGATGAGGAGTTGGAGGAGGACCTCTTGTTCTTCCTGCACCCTCCACCCACTGGAACATTCCTCAGAGTGCCCCCTTTGGTCCAGTACCTCCTGCAGGCCTTGCAGAAGTACCTTGGTTGAGTGAGGCTGTAGTTGTTGTAGTAACAGAATTTGGTGTTTGTGGACTCACATCTTGGGCACTTGAGGGCTTGCTCTGGGTGTGGCCTTGGCTTCCTCTCTTGCTGGGGTTTTGACCCCACAAGCATGTTTCCGAGTGAGTCACAGCCCATTTCCTGAACAAATTAAGTCATGATAATATTAATTAGCACATAATTAGTAATTAATAATATTAAATCATACGAGAAAACAAACTAGGAAAGATGCGTGTATAGATTTGTGTTATTATTCTTATCTACTATAAGTAATTATGCCATCTAGTGCTAGATCATGGGGTTTTGCTTCTTTTTTTTCTTTCTTGTAAACCTTTCTATTTTTGCTTTTCCTTCCATTGAGAGAAAGCAATTAAGATTGGCCCTTAATGCATTTCTCTTATAACTGCATTTTTTTGGTATAATTAATTCACAATGAAAGAATAAACTATAATTCCTAGAAAAAATTTTACCCATTTGATTTGCCTAGGCCAGCTAGCTAGAACTTTAACAAGAATTTCATGTTCTTTTGTCTTTGCTCATCTCATCACAGCAAAAGAATAAAGGGAAAAATGGAAAATTTAAGTGCTTAACATAAGCGACAAAAAATTGAATTTCTTGCAAAAGAGTTACACTCCTTTACTACATCATCAAAGAAAACATGATAATTCAAAAAAATATATATTTTTTGAGACTAAGAGAGAAAATAAAGAAAACTCATGAACAGTTGATCAAACTCAGAGAGTTTCATTAGAAATAAAGACAGCAAAATAAGCAAAAACCAAATTAGAGCTCAAATCTTTTCTCGTAGCACACCACCTTTCCAGTTAGAGCTAACAGGAAATATGAATTATGAACATCCAGAACCCAAAACAGTATGAATTACCAAAACCAGCAAAGACCCAACAAAGAAAAAAGAGAGAAAAAAAACAAATTAAAGAAAATCTCCATGTAGAAGAAAGGAAGAAGATCATGATATGCATGCTAAGCTCTCAGAGACAAAACAGCTTTTTTCCCAACCCTACCTGGCTTTGTCCACTTGAAGGATCCATGCATGAAACAAGGTAGTTTTCCTTGTGATCAGTCTGAAGAACTAGAGAAAGAGGGAGGGAGAGAGAGAGAGCTAGTTTCAACTTAACAAGGAAAGTTTTGTTTTTAAAGCAAGAGGACTTAGGAGGGAAAGGAAATAAGAGACTAGAGAGAGAGCGAAGAAGAGAGAGATGGGGTTAGGCAGTCATGCAAAAGTAAGGAAATAGAGCCACCCTTCTAAAATATATAAAGCAAACCCCAGAGAGAATATAAGAATAAAATAAATGAATTGAATAAATAAAAAAAGAATTATTTCTTTCAGACAGAGATATGGATAGTTAGAGAGAGAGAGAGAGAGAGAGAGAGAGAGAGAATGAGTGTGTTAGAGAGAGCAAGTAATGATGTTGGGGTTCCCACCGTACGAGATGATCGATGAGGTTAGCTTGCACGCAGAGAAAGTATTGAGAAAATTCGAGTTCGAGTCCCACCCTCTCTCTCTCTCCTCCAATCTTCTTCTGCAACGGTTTTTTTCCTTTCATCCAATGTTGATTGAAGACTAGTAGTTGTGTATTCCTCGGTCCATTCTCTCTCGTGGGTCCCTCTCTCGCGTGGATGCAACTATTAGTGGACCCCATCTCTCTCCCCCTCACAAATGTGGTCCCCACCACTTATTTCAATTCATCGGCACGAGTAATTAGTTAACAACTGATTAACTCTGTCCATAATAAGAGTAATTATTATTGTTGTTGTTGTTATTAACCAGCCCACCAACAAGAACCTCGTGCTCTAAAAAACAAACGAAAGAAAAACACAAAAAGCAAATAAAATAATAATTAAAAAAAAAAGAAAAGAACAAAGAAAAACAGATATTTGGTCTAGTCCATCCAGCAGCATAACAGAAGAGCACCAACAAGGATAAGGAGGAGAGGGAAAGAGGTATCAAATGGAGAGAGAGAGAGAGAGAGAGAGAGGGTGTTACGTGTTTTTGGATTGTTGTGTTGTGGGGGCCACATGAGAAATCTTTTCTTGATTGATTCAAATTTGTCTTTGTTGTTTGTTGTAATTGCTGATGATATGCTGAAAAATACCGCTGTAGTTGTTTGTTGAAGGTTCTGATGATGTGGACTCCATAATGATGGTTGAGACATGCAGGGGACATTTGTGACAGTAATAGAGGATTCTGATTTCTTCTTCTCCTCTTCTTCTTCTTCTTCATGAATTAGTGCAGTCTTACAACGTTAGGTTTGCTATTGACAGTTGGTCTTTTGTGATAAAAACAATTTTTTTATTTTTTATTTTTATCTTTTTGATTTGTCATATTCAACTCTGCACAAGGACCCCATCAAAATCACCATTGTTTTGTATGAATCTGTTGGAAACAACTAGAGAATGTGTATGGCTACTATTTGGGTTATGGTGGACAACATAACGCGTTTTGGTAATATTGTGTTATGGAATATTTGGTATAAGAAAATGAAAAGAAAGATTATTTGGATACTAATTAGTGGGGGAACCATATAAAATAATAATGGTATGTCTTGTGTGTTTGTTTTTCTGTTTTACCTAAAATTGGTGTTGTTTTTGTTTTCTACTATATATAGTTTGGACACATCGACATTCTAGTAATTAAATTGAGCAATCTGGAAGCGAACAAAACATATTGATAGAATTTGACCATAATCCTTCTGTGCTCAAAATCCAAGTTGGATACGCAAATATATATATATATATACATATACACACATATATACATATATACACAGTGGATCACATGATCTTATAAATTAATTTTAGCAATATTGAAAGGAAAGGTCTAATTACACCCAAATTCATGAGGTCCCTTGTACAAATACATATATGATATGAATATCTTGACCGAATATTGACCTATTCATACCCACATGGTCTGCTGTAGTCTCAAACACGATCCAATAAATTCTTTCATTACGTCTAACAGCTTCTTTTTTTTATCACAATCAAAATGATTATTCTCATTTCATGTTTGAACGTCATGTAGTAAAATGAAAATGGTCTTGATCTGTTTCTTTTTTTTTTTTTTTTTCTTTTTCCTTTTTTCCTTCATTCATACTATCGCCAATTCCGGGTCCATTGGTTTGCATGGTACTTGGCGGTCAAAAAAAACAGATTTTCCAACCAAACTGAAGTCTATCTAAATCCATTCTCGTTTCTCTAAGCATATAATAATTCTTAAACAACAAATCAGCTCCCTACTCTATGTGTAAAAACAAAACCATCATTGATTACAATTCTTTATGTTTAATATTCCAAAAAAAAGAAAGAAGAAAGAGAGAGAAGAAAAAAATGAGATCGAGAGAGAGACAGAGAGTTTAATCCCACATGCAACCCACTTGTCCGATGATCTACTAATCAAATCAATCAAAAATGATCCGACGGCCCATATTCAGACACGTTTACAATTAAACAAGACATTACCATTTATGGGCCAAGATCCTTGAAGTGCCTGGTGGGAAAAACAATGTACCAACCAAAATTCTAACCTGTTACCATCTGTCAGAAATCAAGAAATAATAAACAAACAATGATTGATACTAGCCATGATGGCCTTCGGATCCTATGAGAAATATTTGCTTACGCTTCAACCTATTTAAAGTAAAAAAATTTGGATTGTGCTTTTTTCGTTTTTGTCCCTTAGGCCAATAAAATATTTATTTGTTTACTTATTTATTTATTTATTTTATGATTGTTATAAGTTTTTTTTATATATAAAGATAGAAAAAATACCATTACTTCAAATAAGACTTAACTTAACTCAAACCTTAATTTATAATTAAAGTAAATAAATTTAATTAAATTGTCTTTTTTCAATCTTCCAACTCACTAAACTATCCCTATTAAAGTTTTAAGCACTGTTGGGTGCAAAAATTGATTGTAATGGAGAGTGGGGTCAATATACGTATGAACATCGTTAGGGGGGTCAGTCAAGTTAGTTGACTAGTCAAAATTTATCAGTCAAAGGAAAAGCACTGAAGAAGGCTTAAAGAGAAGAAAAGTGAAGTCGTATCAGAAACTGTGCACGGGGACATAGACATATTACATCGATTTGCAATATGGTTTGCATCCTCATTGAAGAAAAGAATCTGATAGGGTGTTTGAAAAGGTGATAAAAATTATTAGTTAGAATTATATTTATTATAATAGGTAAAAATTTTATATTGTAGTGTTTTTTTTATTGTTATTATAGCATATGAGAGCTTTACATAGTAGCAATTTTTTTATTATTACTGTAGCATGTGAGAGCTTTATATTATTTGTAATTAAAAAAGTGATGGGAACCACAACCTTCCAAACACCTGGTGAGATTTGTGAGAAATATCTCTTTGGGTTTTGGTTAACATCACACATGAAAATTTTAGGTTCACTCTTCATTGTTTAAAAGATGGAGAAAAATCTCAAACTTGTAACCTGTTTTATATTCACAATGGTTTATAATTTCAAGCAAAATTATTTTTTTTTTCAGAAAATGAAAAAAAAATGTAAAATTGCTTGGGAGGGTCAGATCATGTTTGCTTTGTTTTAATTACTTTTAATTGTTAGGGTACTAAAATTGTACGTCGAAAATCTTTGTTTAGATATTGCCTTGATCGGCAACCTTGCAACTTGCAAAGAAGTTCTTACATGTTGGTCAATGTAAGTGATCAATCATTCTCAGTTTGTCTTCATACCTCATTAAAACGAAGAAAATGTGCAGAATATAGACCAATGAAAAGAGTCGGTATATATTGCCAATTTCCACGGTTTATTTATTTACGAGTAGTTCACAAAGCATGAAAATTGTCCTACTTGTTGATAGACGGCTTGTACGTTCTCTTGCATGTGACTCTCTCTCTCTCTGTTTTTTTTTTTTTTTTTTTCGTGAAAGTGATTCCCCATACTTGCGTTAGATGTTGAAGGAAATTTCAATGACTTTTGTGAAAATATATACATACATATTAAGATTTGATTATAACGAATTTTACGTAAAAAAAAAAAAGATGTTAACCTAATTATATTTGGACGGACTAATCTTGCATATTTTACCATCTTTATTTAGCATCTTTTTTATTGTAATTATTCTCCTCTATCATCCACATTATACTATAGACTAGTAATTTAAGCAGTTAGACGTTTTGTAAGGATTATAACATGCATGTCTCTATAGATGTATAAATACACAAAATTAGCTTGGATTTGAAGCTCAAAGGGCAGCTTTTTAGAAGCTAATTATTTCTAGAAACTTCCAGAAAAATATGGTCTTTTTTTGTTAATAGAAAAATATTGTCGCTACATGGCTTGTGGTAATTATCAATTTTTTTTTATTGTCCTTTTACTAGGCAATGCGTTGTCATATTATGAGAGGATATTCATTGGCGATCTAAAATCTGGGCACAATTTTTTATTTTTTTATTTTTGCTATTCATTGGGTTTGGTTTTTTTTTTTTTTTAACACGCGGGCACTATTTGTAGCGCTAAATTAAACTCAAGCAGAAACAAAGACTAGGGGCAAACAACAAGCATGCATGTTCACAGCACATATGAAAGCAACAACTCTGAACGCTAACTAGGCATCAGTCCAAGCACTTTTTGGGAAGTTGAAATCGGCGATCAAAGAGCACCCAATTAAGCAGAACCAAACAATAAAGGACTTGGATTTATATTTTTTTATTTTTGGAAAAAAAAAATAAAAAATAAACAAATGAGTAAATGAAAGACAGAGGGACAGAACCCGAGTGATACGGTCGGTGTTGGGTGGAACCCACCCAAATATGATGCTTTCAGACACTGATAGGACACGTGGCAGAAGCAATGCGGCTACGAGACGAATATTGCGGTTATCGAGGAAAGTACCCAACAATGTATAGCTCTCATTAGCTATATTAGCAGAGTTGTGTGTCCTGCCCTGTCCTGTCCCACCACACTTGTCAAAAAATCTCTCTGGGTTTAGTGGGCTTTCTCTTTTATTTCAAGTGGGCCCCGCGGTTCTCCCTCCTCCTCAAGCAAAGATTATCCCTCGGAGGGAAGCTAGATTCTCAAGGATTTGAGGGGGAAGGAAAGGGATGGAGTTGGAGAATTGTAGAGGAGAAAGAACGGAGAAAACTATGAGCATGTTTGACAGCAAAGTTGGAATAAAAAATTATGGTTTGAATTAAGAGGTGGTTTAGAATTTTAATTAGAATTAAAGTTTTAAGTTTAAAAACTATTGTATATAAGAGTTTTATGTTGTAATAATTTATTATAATATATAAGACTTTTATATTATTTATTGGTTAAAACTACAGTTGAAACGAGGTTTTCAAATAACACATAAGATTGTTGCATTGTTTTTCTAATGAAATTTGTACTAAACTTGGTTTGAATCTTAATTTTGTATTTTGAATCATGTTGTCAAATAGGTGGTACTATAATATCCATTGTGATTTAAGCATTTATTTTTTTAATAAAATTGTGGGTTTTTATTCTTGAACCTCTATCTATACTAGAACAAAAATAGAACATGCATTCAATAGGTTTTAATTGGCTTATAATGTAAGAGTAGAAGATTACTAGGACGTTTGAGCTAAGTTCAAATTAATGGATCAATGTGACGCTTAGTCTTTTCGAGCCATCATTTAACTTTTTTAAACATCATTTTCAACTTTAATCTTACTTACCAGTAAAAAAATTTTGGAAATTTTTTTTTTCTGTCAAACATACTTTAAAACTATTGCAACATTTGTTGCAGCATATTTTGATACATAAGTATAAAACTTATAACATACTCTAAAACATACTTTAAAATGTTGCGACTTTCATTGCAACAAAAATTAAAACATGCATTTCAAACTTGTCTTAATAATCATTTAGTAAAATATATCCTTTAAATTTTTTTTCGTAAAATATATCAAACTTGAAGACTTTCATATAATATTTCGTGAAGTATTGCAACATCTATTGCTTGAAACTTTTTCTTAATACAACAAAAAGCTTTTTGTAGTGGTATCTATACCCAATCTTTGCATCAGTCAACCGCAACATCGGGCTCATCAACTAGTCATACTGGTCTTCTATAAAACTATGTACAACATGAAGGAACGTGTAAATGAGCTTTTGTTCAATACTTTCAAACATAATCTCACAAATCAATATTAATAAAACTTTTTACTTTAATATTGCTACAAAACTTTTTTTATAAAACTCACTTCATAAACCTTTTCTTGAAAACATTTTTCATAAAATGTTTTTCATGAACATTTTTCGTAAAACATATCTCAAAATGTTTTTCATAAATATATCTCATAAACGTGTCATAGAAAGGAATGCAAGCAAGGTTATTATACATGATTCTATTTATGCTCATATAGGAACATCCTTTTATAAACTTCTTATGATCATTCATAACTCACATAAACATTTATCATTGTTCTTATCTTACTTTATCTTACGGTCTTTAGGGTTCGTACTAATATCATCAATCATGAGATTGTGACTTCAACATAACATGATGCTTCTCTTGTAGAAGACTTAAGACCATCGAACAACAAAAATCATAACTTTATCATAACTTGTATAGATCACATCAAAGAGGCTGGTACGACGCTTAATTAACATCTTTGATTTACCTTCTTCTATATCTAGTTAGCATATCAAATGCTAAGTGTACCATGTGCTATAACTTAGCATTTAAAACATTAAACATAGCAATTGCAAATATATTGCAAATCATAAGTTGACCTTTTAAAACGTTATGCATCACCAATGCAAACATACGTTAAGGATAACAATTTGTAAATACATTGCAACTCTTTGACTTGATCTTGAAAACTTAATGCATAAAAATGCAAACATATTTCAAATATACATAGCATTTGAAAATCATTTTCTTCATGCCATAGGTGAGGTTTGAGACTTATGCGGACTTAGTTCTAGCGTTCTCATTTTATTTTTTCTCCTTTATTGTTTGGCTTTATGTCCAATTCAAATTACACCCGACCATTAGCTTACTTTTCTTTTTACTAACCTACTTGATTGACAACATTACTTAAACATTTCTGTTCATTTCTTATACTTAACTTCGTAACTTATCGATTTACATTTTCTTTACTTAACTTGAATGTTCCTTAGTCCAATTTCTTGGCTTATTTAGTGGCTATCTTACTTAACGTGATACAGATCATTCTCCATCTAAGGACGTTTTGCTAATTTGGAAGGCTCAAGGTTCGTTTTAATGATTTAATTTATAAAAGATGACAATTTTACCTTTAACGGATTTTTTGTGAGTCTTGTAACTTTATCAAACTTATCATTTTACTTCACATTTCCATTACTTATGGGTTATAGAAAAATTCCCACTTAGAGAAATTTTCCTAATTCAGTCGTTTTGAGGTCCGTTTTGACATTTTAATGAAAAATGATCATTTTGCTCTTAACAGATCTTAAAAAAACTTTTGGAACCTGTTTAACTAAAACTTATCTTTCTTTACATCTCATTACATTACTGAAAATAAAACAATAGTTCCCCTTTCGATAAAATTTATTTTATAAAAACTTTACAGTTTTGACTCGTAACTTGAAAATCTTTGTGATTATGCCCTTGGCGTATTTTTCTTTCTTTTTTTGATGAAAACTCTTAATCCTTTCAAACTTAAAATCTATGGTTACTCATTACCCACAACAATGTAAGAAACTAACATTTTCAATGAAAATCTAATTTCACACAACTTTACAGTTTTGATCTGAAACATAAAAATCTTAACTTTTTGCCTCCGGGACCTTAAAATAACTGTTTTATACTGAAATGTTTAGTTTTTTCACAATGATTAAAGCTTCCTTAAAATTCTTAGCCTAGTTAAAACCATTTCATAAACATTTTCTTTTTTTTAGAAAATTTTGTGCTTAAAATCTCGTAACTTAAAATTGGTATAAAATTTTCGTAAACCATCTGTGATTTCTAATTGTTTCAATGAGATCTACCACTTTTATATTTTAACTTTTCTCAAAATTATTCATCTTAATGGTGTTCTTAGAATGCAGAACAGAAATCAACTTGTTTTGGCTTGTTGCGATAGGAATTCGAGCAAAATTTTTATACAAAAGTCGTTTGGATCAATATTTTCAATAAATCTTATATTAAGCTTAGAAAATAATTTAGCATCTAAGGACCTCAAACACTAAAATCTTCCAAAAATAACTTTTTAACACTTTTTGCACCAAAATAATTCTTAGATTGTTTTCTTTGAGTTTAATTTTATTTAAACCCTTCTAAGCTTATCATCAAGCACTTAACTTGTAAACAAAACATGCTATAGCCCTTAACTTGCATCAAACACTTGGTATACATAAATATACACAAATTTTATCATAGTTTATGAGACTAAGGATTTACCTGGACCATCTAAAGTGTTTGTCCTCTCCTTTAAGCTCTTGAAAGCTTCTAAAATCTTTTGACAATAAGGTCATAGCATACCAAAAAAATCCTCTCAAAACTCAAGCACGAACACTAAAATACATAGAGTAAAACTTAGGTTTTTACCTCAACAATTGCTAAACCTTGCTCCAGAATACTTGTTCTTGCTACCTTGCATGATTTAAAGACTTGTGCTTTGAAAAATATTAGAGAGAGCCTTGAAAGGGGGTTAGTTTTGGAGAAATGAACTTGTTTTTGGTTTTAAATTTTCTGAATGGGCACCAAACTTTGTAATTTCTTCCCAAGGACTAAAAAGAAAATATTTTTGCCCAAAAATAAGGCCCAAAATTGGATCTTACAAAGGATAGATATGGCTTTTTACCCACCTTAAAGGTGGCATCTAGTGGATCCCACAATCATGTTTTTAATAGTCCAAATTTTTACTGATAGTAGTTTTCTTATACGATCTGCATATTTTTCATACTGCTAACATTCTTTTCTATACTATGTTTCATGGTCCATAAGCTACTACATTATCCACGCAATATAATTCTTATACTACTTAACTTTACATAGTCTAAGTTCTATACTGTATTACTTTATGCAGTATAATTTTCATACTGCTTAACTTTACCAGTATAACTTCTATGTTGCATAACTTCTATGTGTTTCTGTTTTAAAATTTGTTGCAACATCTTTTATAACAATTAAGCTTTCTAGTTTATTTTCATTTCACTCCTTCCTAATTCAAGACTAAGGCATGATTTTTGACCTTGAAAATCTCATTTTCTCTTTTAAGGAATTTTTGTAAAAATTAGATTTAAACAATAATCCTCATGACACCAAAATTACTTCTTAAATTCTTAACAAAATTTTAAGCATAAAATTTGTTCATAAATTACTTATCAAAATCCTTAATTATTGCATTTAAAATGCACTAGAAATTATCGGGTGTTATATTCAAACTAAAAAATACTGTTGCAATTTAAATTTTCTGAAAAAAAAAACTCTGTAACAAAATTGATCATTTGAATTGCAACAAATTGCATTTTGAACGTAGCTGCCAAACACCCTTTACAAATTTGATGATTTTTACTTCTGATGCAACCAGTGACTTGATCAGGGTTTGCATTTGTGGATAGTGACAAGAGCGTGATATGTTATGTATGTACACATTGGCATGCATCACCACTATACATGCATATTTGATGCTTGTTTGGACGTGTTTAATTTTTTTCCGAGTATGAATGTAGGTTAGAGTATTAAAAGGCACCAATTTATCATACAAGGTTAAATGCATGAATCAAACCCCTCAATTTTAATATTTTTCTAACAACAAGGGATGTTTTAAATTGATTTGTAAAATTTAAGTATATTTTGTCTTTTTCAAAAACACAGAGCCTAAATTAACATTTCATCACAACAATTGTGATATTATGTAATTTTTACATTTTATTATAATTTAATCATTGTAATTTGAAGAGGAAAAGGAAGGTATGGTGATTGGCAATCCCTAAATTCGACCACTTTCATTCCCCAACATAAATGGAGAGCTATTCATCTTTTTTAATAATACTATTTTGCCTATATTTATCTTTTAAATTTAATTATTCCCTTAATTTTTTTATAAATGTTTTCTACTATAATAATAATTTTTTTCTATTCTTTTATTTTCATTAAAAAGTCATCTATTCATATCTAATGGTTTTTCTTTTAAAGAATTCTACTAGGCAGAAATTTTGAAAACTACAATTATTTATGAATAAATAAAAAGTTAAATATGACAATGTTTATTGAAAAAATGGCAAAAGCGTTATTCATTAATTATAAAAGAAGCGCAATTTTAAGAAAATATTAATTTACTTTGTCTAATAAATGGTAATTTTGCTAATATAATTATAATTAATACCAAACAACATAGAATGATAACTACAATCATTTCGTGATAGCATAACATATATCTTCGAGAAAAATCACCATTTTCATCATTTTCTTTTATCTCCTTCCCTTCAACCCAAATCCTTGTCCATCTTTTCTATTTCATCTCTCCTAACAAACACGCCCCAATACCAAACATTCCCTCAGAGACTTCGGAGAGAGGTGGGTTGGTTATTTGGCACGTGGGAATAATGATGGGGATATCACGCGAGGCGGATGAGAAGATAAGCTTAGCTTTGAAACAAGTGACACGTCATTGGCGAGCTGATCATGAGTTTGGTCACAGATTGGATTTTGTCCCCGCTTGGTAACACTGACAGAGAACTTGTTGTTTGTTCTTTTTTTTTTTTAATTTTTCCTTTTTGAATTATTATTTAATTATTCTTGTTATTCCAAGAGTCTGTTATGAAGTGCTACACTCCAAGTTATATATATAAATTACGAGAAGAGTAACGTATATGCTCAATATCCAACGTGATCAATGCACTTCGTCATATAGAGAGAGACAAATACATCCCCTACTTGCATAACGGCCTCTCCAACAGAACAACAGTTATATATATATATATATATATATATATATATATATATATATATATAATGGAGATACATGCGAATATTAGTGAGAAAGGCACATTTTTTACGGAAAATAAAATATTGTTGGTCAAGAACTTGAGAATCACATTAGCAACATGAGATCAAATATTTTTCTCACCAACAACTTTATCTACCTTAAAGGGTAAAAGTTTGCAAAACCATATAGATATAGTGCAAAAGATAAAAAGAAAACAAATGATAAGCCTAAAAAATAAAAATAAAAAGAGTTACCTTGTTATGTAACTTCTCAATATATTGTATAAGTGTCTTCAATTTTATGTAAAATTTTATTTCTACATTAAGTAATTGGTATAGCTAGATATATATAATAGAAATATATTCCAAATGGAGGCAATCCAAGATACCTATCGCTCCTAATTATTGTTATGGTTTTCTTTAATTCGCATATGAGACTCAGAATTAAAGTTTTATTTTTGACAGATTTAGTTACGTAGATGTATGTGCCTATATATATATATATATATATACACATGTACATACTAGTTAATTGGTTAGGAAAATTGGTCAGTCCAATGTATACTAACAATTTGCAATTCGTTACAGAGAGGTCAAATGCATACTTCTGTATATCTATTTGGCATTTTGATCCAAGTTGCCTCTGATGTGAACTAGTTGTTGTTATAATTGTAAGGACCCATTTCATTTTCAATTAAACGACAAAAAAACCGACAGGAAATAAAGTACTGAAGATTCAGATTGGAAGAAAATGCATGAAGATACGGTTCATACACAAGAGACGACATGCGTATCAATTGGGCCCCATTCCCTCCTAAGTGTCTGGTGGCTAGCTAGGATTTCTTGGTTTCGTTGACGGGGACAACGTGTCACATATTATTGCTCCATGTGAAAGCCTATATTACTTAGAAAATGCTATTCTTCGTGGCCAAGTAATTTCGTCCTTGGTCCGTATATGATCAACATAACATTTTTTTATCGTGAGTTTGAACTATAAATATTGAAAAAAAGTAAAGATAATTTAGTTGGTTGTAAGTAGTTTAATAAAAAAAACACAACAATAAACATGATTTGAGTTAAATTAAGAATATGGATAACGATTGGTCCGAGTCATGTCTATATACAATGTTCTTTTGTGATCCAAGTTAATTTCAAAGTTAATGATCCAAGTTAATTTCAAAGTTAATGAGCCAAGTTGACGCGCATGGCCATTAAAAAATTGCATTAAATTTGGCCGAGTCATTAACAATAGTATTCTCTCTGACTTCAGCATGTGACGAAGAATGTGTTCAGAAACAAAATATATCCTAAATCTTCCGAGAAACAATATGATATGAAAGAATGAAAGTGACGGCTGATATAAAGCATGATTTGTGAATATAATAATTCCACTTGCATGTGAAAAGAACAACCATCCGCCTCCACGGCCAGAAGAAAATATATTCAAAAACACGTTTTGGGTTTGTTTTTGTTTTTAAAAAAATTCAGATTTTGTTAACTTTTTTAAATTGATTTTGTTTTCTAAATAACAAATTGACTTGCGAATATACTTCTGTTCCATGTACAGCTAATTATTGACTAATAGTGGCAATTAAGTACATGGCTAAGAGCCGAAAGCTATTGTGCTAGTTGTATTATATAATATAGATTCCAACCAAATAATTAAATCTCCAACTTGATCCAAAAGTGGATTGACCAAACAAACAGGACTTATTTATTCGTATCAATATTATTTGAAGAGTGGTAACTGGTGCAAGACAAGTACACATATATAGGAGATTAATAAAAAAAAAAAGTAGACATGTATAGCAGTTAAGTGTGTTGAATGTTGATACATATCTAGTTTAGTTGTTGAAAGGAGAAAAAAAAGTATAATAACTTCATCAGATTGAACTTATATACGATGATTTTTTTTTTTTTTTTGGGAAGTTATATGGTGATTATTGTACGCTAGGTTTAAAGCCTATTTTATGGTTAGTTTGCTATGTGTGTTCGAACATACGTGATTTGACTCGGTAGTTTTGTATTAATTAGTTTGAACTAGATGATTCATAGAACTATGAGAATTTAAAATTCTCGAAAATTGATTTTATATAGGTTCAAACATCACGTTGGGATTAAAAACTATGTAAACACATATATAGCCAAACCATAAGTTGAAGTTGGAACACAGGTTCAAACCATATGAACCAACGTGGGGTTTGGTGAATGATTTTTGTAGGCATTAAAAAAAAAAAGTGTTGTGGACTATCACGCCGTTATGTCAAAATTCAAAGTCATGAAAAGGTAAATGATTTTGACGTATTCTACTGGAGTCGTGTTAACGTCAGGAAGTTTTTCACATTCGGAAGTCGTTATTACGGGAAGCTGATATTTGTTGTGGTTGGATTACAGTGAGCCAAGAAAATGACGTGCTTGCAATCACTGACTATCCGGATGTTGAAAAATAAGAGTTGTGTGCCCGACTTATTGGGATTTGGTATTTTTTGTATTTGATATTTTTTTTCTTTTCCAGTTAGACTCTAAAATTTACAAATTAAGATAAAAACAATTGTGTTCGATTGTCAATCTTAAAGTCAAATTTTTATATTAATAATTGTAATTGTTGAGGGTATGCTCGACTGTCCGACTATTATGGTCGGACAGAAGTCATTCTTGGAGCTTGCACAACTTTTCATTGATCGGCACACTTTCTCGAGGTGGTGCCCGGGGCCTCCTTTGACCGCCACTTAAGATGTCGCCTCCTCGGAAAAAATGTGTGCTTGGGACGAATGGATATAGCCTGAAGCCAGGTAAACAACTCATTCCCAAGGCAACCACATAGCATCATTACAGCCCTTAGATGAAGGGTTGTCCATATTTTGGCTATGACACTTGTCACCTATAGCCTTGACACCATCGTATGGAGCGCTTAGGCTAAGGGTCAAATCCGCTTTACACCCAATCCAGATGGTAGGCTATAAATGGGAGCATTTATTCTACTACCAAAACAAGTGGACTCTCTCATACCAAACCTCAATCTCATTCTCGACCGAACAGTTACCTGACTTGAGCGTTGGAGAGCCCTTAGCCGGCACCACACCAATATCCCCTTGACCTTCGAGGCATTCCCTATTCTTGTAGGTTCCCCTAGGAAGCCGAGATGAGTAGGACAGGTGGTCCGACCATCGTGCGTAGTTGCATGTGGTGTTGAGCCACAATAAGGCATCAACAGTAATTTTTGAACACTTGAATCACTTCACTACGAATATTATTATGCTATAGGCTGTTTGGATAGATGGTTGAAACTAACAGTTTTAGTTTAAAAATTGTAATATGTGAGAGCTTTACATTGTTCACAATTGTAATTGATGGTTGGAACTGCTCTTGTAAACGACCTATCAATAATTTAGTTTGTGAATGTTAGATTGTGAATTGGTATAAAAATTCCTTAAACTTTTATTCTAATTAAATATTTGAGACCATTGTTACCTTCAAAAGATTTGAGAACTTTTAAAATCTTTAAGAACTAAATTATCAAACATCATAAAAAACTATAAATAACATTAGCAAAAAATAGATAAATTATCAAAAAAGATATTGCGAATGAAATGCTAAAATAACGAAAAGTTGGAGCAATGCTCAAGACCATAATAATTAATGAACTACTGAAGCATAATCATCAATGCACCGTCGAAAATGAAAGGTGACCAGGATTTGGGCCGAATTCTGGGCCCAATTTGTCAACTTCCGAACGCTGCAATTTTGAATTTGAGCCGCTTGATTAGTTCGAGAAAAAATCGCATCCTACGCAAAAGTTGTATTTATTTATGTTATGATTAAAAAAGTTTATACTATATTATTATTTATATTATATATTAAGTTATATTATAAATAAACATGTAAGATATTTATAAAAAATAAATATTCAAAAATAGCATTTAAGAAAATTCTCCTTAGTTCCATGGAGCCGTATGCTTTTGCGCCATGTGAATATCATAGTTTATTACAAAAATTGGTTACATATAAAACTATGTAAAATCTTATATATATATATATATATATAATATGGCACTTATATCTGTAGTATTTAAAATCATATATATATAATGACACTTATATCTATAATAATGGAAGTATAAAAATTAGATTACAACTTAACGGTACTGAAATGATTTTAAAAATCTGAAAATGTGGGTAATGTTTGAACAATATGCAAATATAGATATTACAATGATCCTACTACCTTTAGTAATAGGAGTATAAATATTGCAACTTTTTATAATGAAATTATAGCTTAGATATTTAAAAAATGTTGAGGCAATATGTAAATGTGATTACTATCATAATATTTGCAGCTTTATCATAATGCTCACTGTCATAATATGTAGTAGAAGTACATACTATTGAGTGGGGGCATTAATAGTAAGGGCCATGTGGCCTACTTAGCTTTTAAAGTTTCAATCTTTTATTTTAATTTTTTTAAATTTTAAATGTATTTTTATTTTACAAGAAAAATTATAACTTTATCCTACTAAAATTTGAAATTTATACAATTGTGCCCCCAATCCAATGATAAAAACCTGTAACTATACCTATATGCAATAATTTTAGCATAGTGTTCCCAACGACAAAAACAAGTCTGCCGCCGCTGTTGATCACAATCAACATATTAATCGGTAAAAACCACATATAGTTGGCATAAAGGTGTACAGAAATTGAAAGTTGCAAACTAGATGATAATAAAAACAATATTTACGATAAGAATTACAACTTTATGATATTAAGCAACGTAAGTGCCTTAAGCACTTTACTGTAGCCTTCGAGGTCAATTTTTTTTTTTTCCAACACTATCCTTCGTTTTCTAACTTTTCTAACTTTTTCCCACTGCTGTTTGCCGCAATATGTGACGCAAATTAGGAATAAAAATAGGTTAAATATAAGAATATTACCTCCTCCAGACAATGAAAGAAAAGGCAATGCTATCGACCTAACTTTGAAAGCAGTTAGAAGAATGGCTCGCAGCGGGTGATGTTAAAACCTCTAAAGCACCGCATGAGAAGTACACATCGATGAGCTTAGGTAAGCGTTTTTGACTACTAAACTTTTTCGATGTAGCGGACTCTTTCTAGTCGACAAGCTGACACCTTTTAAAGAGTTTTCCTTTCATCGGCTTGCTCTTTTGACCTACGAGGAGAAGAGAAATTCCTACAAGAAGATTAATTAATGTAGGTCAAGTCTCTCTAATTCAATCCATATTAGTGATCGCAGTAGTGAAATTTTTTTTTTACTTCAAAGATTTTTCTCTCACAATACTTCTGGGTGAATTTGACGAAATAGAAGAAAAAATAGTAGTAGCCATGATCCATTTCGTCTGCGCAGGAACTTAGGATTTGAGAGCGGTAGACTTGGTAAAAGGGCCCCGACTTATTTCCAAAATTAGAGATCGATTGCAGCTGCCCCTTCTTGTTTGGGGGCATCCAATTCCTTGCCAACTATCGACTACCGCAAACAATTGATTTTTAAACGAGGTTCTTAAATTGCACCGATTATTTACTTGTTTAATTACTTCACATTTAAACTCTTAAGCTATTTGTTGTCATACCTCGTGCCACACCTTTTTTTTTTCTTTCTTTTGGATGTCTCGTGTCACACCGATACCTTAAAACATGCCTTAACAATTTATTTAGCGTAGGATTAGATGTCAGAATCTAATCTTTTATTTTAAGTAACATCGTTCACTTTTTTCTTTTGGGGGAATAGTAAGTGTTATTCGGTTAATATTCTTACAGGTACTTTGATGCTTAAAGACTAAGGATATTCTGCCGATTTAACGTTTAACCAAAGTGGTTAAGCACTTATATTATGGTACATATCTAAGAAAGATGCAACATCATTTCTAGTAAATAAATTATAAAACCGACAATATTGCAATTCATTATTTTTTTAAGCGCCAAAGTAAAATCTAGTACAAACTTTATAAATTCCATGAACTCTTGTGTCTCTTTTAATTTTTGCCAAATTTAGAAAAGCAATCTAAGCATCTCCCAAGTTCAAAAACGCCAGCAATTTTGGTTCTCTGTCTGTTAGTGTGATTTTATTTTATTTCTCTTCGAAATAGCCTACTAGTGTGAACTAGGCTGACGTCATTGTAAATTTAAAACCCTTCAAGCCCAACGGCCTCTAAAAAGAAACTCAGTTCTGCCATTGAAGAAAACATGGTCAGTGATGGAGCCATATTCTTTTAGCGGGGATGCTATAAAAAATAGCAAAGATAGTTTTATTAATTAAAAACATGAATTACGCCTTGAAGTGGAAGAGAAAAATGGGGTTTGACAACGATATCAAGAAGCAATCGATGTAGATTAGACTTTAGAGGGACAAATTTAGAGAGTTGAAGATGAGAGTCGATACTTAAAGGAAAAGAAAGAAGAAGATAATGTGGAAGAGTGAGAACGGCCAGGAACCAAAGGTTGCCAGACACGAATAATTCAACGAGGCAAAGTCCATGAATATATGTTTGGATGATTTTTTTTAAGATTTTTTCTAAATTTTAGTTTGACATAAGTGGTTTTAAACAAATTTTTTTTGTTAGAAACAATATAAAGTTATTACATCATATACTACAATAAAATAAAAAAAATTACTATAATTTCAAATTTTTATATGCTATAATATTTACAGTTTTAACCACTGGGTTAAACACTATGTTAGTTTTGGAAAACTGACATTTGCTATATTATGGACTTTAAAAATGTCGGCCAACATTTTGAGTAGAAATGGACAAAAAATATGACATGACATTAAATTGTTGTTAAAAGATTAAACAATAATGACGAAAACCTAAATCACTCGTTGTACCAAAATTATAATAATTAAACTGCATTTAAAATTAAAGCCAAAACAACTCGTTGGAGGGGATAGGAAGAAAATGACAAAGCATAGGCTGTTACAAGGTTTTCAGCTCAAACTAAGTTATAATTATCTAAATTTTTATCGTGTCAACTTACTGGATAGAATATAACGTCGACAGGAAAAAGATTTACCAACATATATAAGGTTTTTTTTTTTTCAATAATCTGAACTAACAATTTTTTTGTTTGAAAGAAAACGTTTTAATTTTTGGATAAAAAACAACAGGAAGTTAACGGGTCTTATAGGGTACAGTCAAGAAATTAATTTTTTTTTTCTTTTAAACTTTTCATGATTAATGGATTAAAAAAGTAACATTACTTTAATAAAGGTTGCAGTTGTAGTTTTTTTTTTTTTTTAATGTAATCTTTGGATCTTCAGTTTCAGTCAAACAAGTTTGGATTGGAATAAGTAATATGAGTTGAGATTTTTAATTGAAACTGGCATTTGGATTGGACTTTTTTTTTTTTTTCCTTAAGTTAGTTTGGATTGGAATAAATTAGTTGTTCTTAAAAAAAAAAAGAAATGAATTAAAATGAGTGTTTGGAATGGGAATTAAAGATAATAGTTTGAAATGAATTATTCAGAATAACTTATTTTTTACTCTCCCTCTAACATTAATTTACCTTCAAATTAGAATGAGTTGGAGCAAAACGATGATTCAAACATAAGTTGAGATTTTAAAAACGGTAAAATTACAAGACAGTTTTATGACTTGATGAACCATAAATGCATAATATTTAAATATGTATACATATTAATCAAATAATATAATTTAAACTTTAGAAAAAAAAATCTTTGACCTTTTTATAAGGGTAAATAATAAATTTTAACCTACAAATGTTGAAAATTATTTTTTATGAAAATTGTAAATGAAGTATTTCTATTGTCCTTCCTATAAATTACCGAAATCAAACATCCTAATTATATCAATAAATATCATATTATATCAATTTAAAATATCTTGTCCAATTTAACCTTTTAATTAATGTTAGATGAAATATTAACTGACATAACATTATTTTATTGGGAGACATTAAGAGGAAGATAAATAAAGAGGTATAAAAATTAAAATTGTAACATTTAATTTGATGATCTTCTTTATTTATATTTTATTTTGTCAATTATTTATCGTTTTATATCAAAGTCATGTAATAATTACATAAAAAATCATGTAATAATCTTGTAATAAACGTACGTAAAAATATTGTAATAATAGTAGTATACTAGTAGGAACAACAACAACACAAATTCGGAGGGAATTACAATAATCGCACCGTTTGTTACTGAAACGGTGTGGGCTTCTTTTAAATATATTTTTATTTTTTCATCTTAACGACCTCTCCGTCGCGCCAATCTCTATCGGCTCCCCCTCGCCCGCCATCTCTCAAGTTCAGGCCCCATGGCGGCGACTGCTTCCACCTTGCGTTCCGCAATTGCGCCTCCTGTCCCGGCGCGCCTCCCGCGTAAATCTTCGCCGCCCTATTACTCGCCACTAACCACCGTGAAGATCCCCAAACCTTCCTCGCGACGGCGTCGTGGCATCCGGATTCTGGCATCGGCATCCGGCGGAAATGGCGACGACAAAGGCCACGGCAACCGCCTCGCCAGAGGGGCTCTCGAGTTGCAGAACGACGTTGCATCGAAGGACTTATACGCGCTTCCAAGTAAGTCATCATCGCCATTAGCTTCAAATTGGAAAAAATCCAATTTTCAGTGTCACTGTTACTTTATGCTTCGATGTCTGGTTTATTTTTCAGGGCCTTTATCCTTGAATCACCTCTCACATTCGGTTTCCGATGGCTCTCGCCTTCGCGTTGCTTACCAGGCATTCTATTTTTTATTTTAAAAGAAAAAGCTTGTTTCTAAATTCTGTATAATTAGCTTCTTATGATTTTTCGATATTGGATCGAGTCAATTTTTTTGTATATATAATGGAATTATATGTTTTTGTATATGATTATATGAATGAATTGTTGGAATTTTAGGGAGTTCGTGGAGCATATAGTGAGATGGCTGCGGAGAAGGCATACCCAAATTGTGAAGCCGTGCCTTGTGACCAATTCGATTCTGCTTTTCAAGTAATCACTTCAAGTACTATTTTCTTTCAACAATTTTTAATTTTTATTGGGTTGTCGTCGTTTATAATAATAGAAAAGAGGTCGATTATTAGATTAGATAATTTTTAAGCTCCTTTTTTCATCTTTTTTTTTTTGGCTTACCAAACCGTGAATGATTTTAGTTGCAAACAAAGATAAAGCTTTGGTCTTTGAGTTTGATTCTCTTACTTCCAGATTTTTTTTTCTTTTTTTTTTTTTGTAGAAAGTCGGATTAGTTGGTTAACAACTAAATCCAATTGAACAGGGATAAGATTTTATGTTTTCTGTTTTTCTACTAAATCAGAAAAACCTGATCTTTAGGAGATAGTTCAGTTAGTTAGAATTTTTTCTGCCTTACCTTTTATTCTATATAGGTTAGTTTAAGGAAATAACAAAAAAAAAAGATCATTCTAAATCAGAAATTTCTCTAATAAACTACATGGTATCAGAGTAGGTTCATTTGAAGTCAAAAAATCATGAGAAAAACGTCTAACACTGGCGATAGAGGGACCGGTTCTTTAGAGGTTGTTTCTGAGCCTCTCTCTACCATTTCCGTCATCAATGGAGGAGCAAATAACTGAGTCCTCAATATAACAGGGTACAAGTTAATGGAAGAAACTACCTGTAATGGTCACAGTCAGTCATGATGTGTATCTCAGGCCAAGGGAAGGATGACTACCTCATCGGAGAAATAGAGATGCCACAGAAGGAAGACCCGAAGTTTAAAACCTGGAGGTCAGAAAATAATATGGTTATGGCGTAGTTGATCAATTCTATGGAAAACGAAAGTGGCCAAACCTTCCTATTTTATGGAACTGCAAAGGAAATATGAGAGGTTGCCAAACAAACTTACTCTGACAGTGAAAATACTGCTGAGTTGTTTGAGTTACAAAATACCTTAAGAGACTTGCGACAAGAAGAGGTCAGTTAGTATTTCAACATGTTAACCCGATACTAACAGCAGCTAGATGTTTTCGAGGAGTTGCAATGAAGCTGTCTAGAAGATAGTGCTCGCTAGAAAAAGATTATCGATAGGGAAAGAATTTTTGCTTTTCTTGCAGGGCTTAACAAGAATTTAGATGAAGTTTGGGGTAGAATCCTTGCTACAAAGCTCTTACCACCGATTCGAGAGGCCTTCTCAAAAGTCAGACGCGAAGAAAGTAGAAAGAAAGTTATGATGAAAAAAAATAGTGCACCTGTAGTCATGGAAGGTTCAGCCTTGATCAGCCGTGGACAAGGGCAGTCAGGTTATCCAAATATTGAAAACAGAGACAAGAAAGGCAGACCTTGGTGTGATCATTGTCACAAACCAAGACACACAAGGGATACCTGCTGGAAAATCCACAGAAGGCTTGCAAACATGAAGCCAAATGGTGCTCATGATCAAACTGCCAAGTCGGACAAGGAAGGAAGAAGTTCCGTGGCTATTGGAGAAGAACCACCGACTGAGACTCTATTTAGTAAAGAGCAAATAAATTTACTGTAATAGATGTTTGGCCAAGTCTCAACAAACCAATCCACTATAGGAACTAGGGCAGTAGCACAAAAAGGTAAATTCTTGCGTGCTTTGAGTGTGAAAACCGAGAAAGTGAAGCCTTGGATTGTAGATTTTGGGGCTTTAGACCACATGACAGGAGACAGGTCCTTGTTCAAAACCTTTGACTCTTGTTCTGAGGGCTTTAAGGTTCGAATTGCTGATGGTTTAGTGTCAACAGTCGCCAGTAAAAGGTCCATTGAAGTCGCAGAAAATCTGACACTAAATGCAGTCCTATTTGTCCCAAATTTATCGTATAATCTGCTCTCTATTAGTAAGCTCACAAAGGACAATAATTGTATTACTAAATTCTCTCCTACATGTTGTGAATTTTAGGATTCGGATTCGGGGAATACGATTGGCAATGCTAGACAGTATGAGGTCCTTTACCTCCTTGAAGCTGATGTTTCCAATAGAAAACAAGCTCTCACTACAAGCTGTGAAGTCTTTCCTGCCTTAGTTTCATATTCAGATAGGAATTCTTTTTTTAATAAAATAATGCAATAGCATTATAGATTAGGCCATCCAAATTTCCAATATTTGAGACATTTGTTTCCTCTTTTGTTCAAAAATATTAATGTGAATAATCTTTATTGAGAAGTTTGTCAATTTTTCAAACACTGTCGAAACTCATATCCTACACAATTATATAAAGCATCGCATTCATTTTCTGTTATTCGTAGTGATATATAGGGTCCCTCAAGAGTCAATAATGTTTCAGGTGCTAGATGGTTTATCGCTTTTATAGATGATCATACTAGGATTACGTGGCTATATTTAATGAAAGAAAAGTCTGAAGCAGGGCCAATCTTTAAAAACTTTCATTTTATGATCCAAACACAGTTTTAATCTAAAATCCAAATTTTTAGAACTGACATTGCCCAAGAATATTTTCATTCTCTTCTTGGATCATACCTGCTAGAACATGGGATAATCCATTATAGTTCATGTGTTGAGACAACCCAACAAAATGGGGTAGCTAAGAGGAAAAACAAACATCTTTTAGAGGTTGCAAAGTCACTAATGTTTACATCCAATGTCCTAAAATATTTCTGGGGGGAAGCTGTACTCACCGCATCATATCTCATAAATAAAATGCCATCTAGGATTCTCAAGTTCCAAACACCAGTTTAGTGTCTTACAAAGATATTTCCTCAAACAAGAATTCTTTCCTCAATTCCTCTAAAGGTATTCGGATGCTCTGCTTTTGTCCATATTCATTAGTAACACCGAAGTAAACTTGATCCCAAAGCCTTAAAATGTGTTTTCCTAGGATATTCAGCCACCCAAAAAGGATATAGATGCTACTCACCAATAACTAGGAAAATATATGTCTCCATGGACGTTACATTCTTCGAACATCAACAATTTTATCCCAAAACCCATCTTCAGGGGGAGTTTCTGCGTCAAGATCAGTTTTGGGATCTCACGTGTCCAAGTCCTAATCCTAATCCGCCACCTTAGTCGAGTCCTGAACCTTAGTCAGTCATCAAGCCTAATCCGCTACCTCAGCTGAGTCCTAATCCACCACCTCAGTCATCTCTATGTTAGCAAAATTCTAACCCAAGTCCTAGTCCATCACCTCAAACACAATCATCTAACCTGCAATGTCCAAATCCACAGCACGAAACATCACCAAAGCTTAAAGTTTATTCAAGGGGACGAAGGCAGCAAGAGATAGAGCCCCTAGCAATTGTACTGCAAAACCAAGAGTCTAACCCAATACGAGAGTCCTCTTCACCAGGTAATGCAATTCTTGAATCATATCTTGAGAACACTAATAATGAGCTGGAACAACCTATTACAATGAGAAAAGGTGTTAGGTCCTACACAAAGCATCCTATCTATAATTTTGTAGCATATGAGAAGTTATCACCTAGCTACTCTGCCTTTGTGACTAATCTCACTTGTGAAGACATACCTATTAACAAACAGGAGGCTCTTAAAAAACCAGAATGGAGAGTGGCAGTGAATGAGGAGATGCGGGCTCTCGAGCAGAACAAAACTTGGGATTTGTTTGACTTACCTGCTGGGAAACAACCTGTGGGATGCAAGTGGATATTCACCATAAACTATAAAGCAGATGGAAGTATAGACAGGTATAAGGCGTGACTGATGGCAAAAGGATTCACACAGACTTATGGTATGGACAATCGAGAAACATTTGCACCTATTGCAAAGTTAAATACTGTTCGTGTCCTACTGTCATTGGCAACAAACCTAGATTGGCCCCTTTATCAGCTAGATGTGAAAAATGCCTTTCTCAATAGAGACTTAAAAGATGAGGTGTATATGGAGATTCTGCCAAGTTTTGAGAATCAAAGAATGAAGAATGAAAATCTGGTGTGCAGACTGCACAAATCATTGTATGGACTCAAACAATCACCGCGAGCGTGGTTTGACAGATTCACAAAGGTGGTAAAAGGATATGGATATGTTCAGGGATAATCAGATCATACTCTTTTCTCCAAGCACTCACCGGATGGACAGGTTTCAATTCTCATCGTTTACGTAGATGATATTTTGCTCACAGGCAATCACATAGAAGAAATGGAAAGGTTGAAGTCATTTCTAGCTCACGAGTTTGAAATCAAAGATCTCGGTGCATTTAAGTACCTTCTTGGGATGGAAATTGCAAGGTCAAGAAATGGAATTGCAGTATCACAACGTAAGTATCCACTTGACTTGCTAGAACAAACTGGTATGTTAGGCCGCAAACCAGTGGACACTCCTATGGATGTAAACTGCAAGATCGGCTACCAAGAAGATAGTCCTTTAGTAGACAAAGGAAGGTATCAAAGACTTGTTGGAAAGCTCATTTATTTGTCTCATACTCATCCTGATATTGCTTTTCCAATCAGTGTTGTCAGCTAATTCATGAACAATCCTACAGAGGAGCACATGGAAGCAGTTTTTTGAATTCTCAAGTATTGGAAGAAGAATCTAGGTAGGGGATTATACTTTAGGAAAGGAGAAAATAGGAGGATTGAGATATACATTGATGCAGATTGGGCTGGCTCATTGACTGACCATAGGTCTACTTCAGGGTATTGCACTTTTGTAAGGGGAAATCTAGTCACTTGGAGGAGTAAAAAGTAATAGTGGTTGCAAGAAGCAGTGCTAAGGCAAAGCTAAGAGCAATGGCACATGGGATATGTGAAGGAATGTGGCCGAAAAGACTACTAGAAGAGGTAAAGATTCCTGAAGTGAAGAAGCTAGAGATTTTTTGTGACAACCAGGCAGCAATTCTAAGTGTAAAAAACCCAGTTCATCATGACCGAACCAAGTATGTAGAGATCGATCGACACTTCATCAAAGAGAAAATAGAAACTGGAGAACTCCAAGTTTCTTACACTGCCACTAAATAACAGAGAGATGATGTCCTTAGGTCTTGCCCAAGACCAACTTTGAAGAAATGATTTCCAAGCTGGGCATGATTAACATCTACAGCCCAGCTTGAGGGGGAGTGTAGAAAGTCGGATTGGATTAGTTGGTTAACAACTAAATCCAATTGAATAGGGATAAGATTTTATGTTTTCTGTTTTTCCACCAAATCAAGAAAACCTGATTTTTAGGAGATAGTTCAGTTAGTTAGAATTTTTCTGCCTTACCTTTCATTATATATAGGTTGTACTCGTTACCTTCAAGTTTAAGGAAATAAAAAGGGATCATTCCAAATCAGAAATTTCTCAGATAAACCACACTTTTTGATTGCTTTTTGTATGGGAGGGATTTGGAGATTGAATCTGTTTTCCCCGGAAAATTCAAAAATTCTGGAAGTCTGAAAATTTGGTTGTGAAACGGAAATGTTTTTTGCTATCTTCCTGCTGCAGGCTGTTGAGAGGTGGCTTGTGGACAGAGCAGTTTTACCGATAGAGAATTCATTGGGTGGAAGTATCCACCGAAATTATGACCTTTTGCTTCGTCACAACTTGCACATCGTGGGGGAAGTGAAATTTGCAGTTCGGCATTGCTTACTAGCCAATCCTGGTGTTCAACTTGAGGACCTGAAAAGGGTCCTAAGCCATCCACAGGTATATTAATGGCTGTCCCTTTGTCTATTTTCCATTCTATATCCTGTCATGGAGCTGTTAAAAACTGGTTCAAATTGCAGGCTCTTGCTCAGTGTGAGCATACATTAACGAAATGGGGTTTGGTCAGAGAAGCCGTGGATGATACCGCTGGTGCGGCGAAGGTAGGCTTTTGACAGTTTTTCACCATTGATCCCTATGACGTGTTTTTGTATACCTAGGTTTATGCTGGGAAGATTTATTTTGTTTTTTTTTTTTTTGGTCTCTATTGTAAGCAGAACCTCCTGTATCTATTGTACCTTGGGGATTTTTTCTCGTCAGCATTTCTGTTTTCTCTTGTTTTGTGATTAATGGTCGTATGTACTATAATATTTTCTGGTCAGTTGAAAATCCAATGATTGCGACTGTTTTTGGCTGGTGTTGTTGAAGCTAAACTGTAGTTGCCATAATTTGTAGCATGTTGCTTTAAACGGACTAAAAGATACAGGTGCAGTTGCTAGCTCAGCTGCTGGAGTGATATACGGTTTGAATATACTTGCTCAAGATATTCAGGTTGGTTTGCAAATTTTGAGTTTTTTTTTATGTACTTGAGTTGACGTCTCCATCATCGTTATCCATCACTCATGAACCTCCTTTCTACAGGATGATAGTGATAATGTTACTCGGTTTCTTATGCTGGCAAGAGAACCTATAATTCCAGCCACAGATAGGCCATTCAAGGTTAGCCCATTAAACAATTATTGGAAGTTGAATTTTTACAGCCTCTATTGCTTCACCCAACACTCCAGGATATTTTCTAAGGGAACAATTCTTTATCACAAAGGTTTCTTGACTTCCTTTTTCTTTTCTAACAAATTAACGTGCTGGTGCCAGACCAGTATAGTTTTCTCACTAGAGGAAGGCCCTGGTATTCTTTTCAAGGCACTTGCTGTTTTTGCTCTGCGGGAAATCAACCTTACTAAGGTATTTCCTAAATATCTTTTTTGAGTAAACTATTTGATTGATCTCTAAACTATTTAAAAGGTGAATTACTGGCCTCATTTTTTTTTAGCTCAACTCACCTTGAACTCAAAAAAAAAAAAAAAGTACAAAGGACTTACTTAACTGATGGACGTTAATTTTCACTCATTTTTTGATCACGTGACCATCACATGATCGTCATTTACTTCAAAAAGTCAAAAATACCCTAATTGAATCAACTACCATTTAACAAAAACTAACATAAAACAAATTAAATAACCTCATCTACCCCAACTCCAGCTTGAAACTGCTGATCATTCATTCCCATATTTGTCACCCTCCGACGACAAAAATAAAAAAAAACCTCGTCTTCCCTGCCAGCAACAACCACCGGATTCCCTCCCTTCAATCCCTGCTGCACCTTTACCCAATGAATAAACAACCTTGTCATTAAATTGAAATAACTATAATTCTTCTCTTCATTTTCTGCTGGGAAAGTAAAAGAAAGATCGTCAAAACAAGTGACCTCCAAATGAAACGAGACAGATCTCATTGAAATCCTTCCGTATTGCATTTCATATTTTCTTTTTCTCCCAAAATTTTCAGAAGAACCAAATGGACTTGACTCAGTCTCAATATCGAATGGATTCTTGACCTTATCTGACCTGATCATTTTATGGAGAAATAACATATGTCTCAACATCTGAAACTAAAATTTGGCAGGGTGAAAAATCTAAACAGTAATGAGAGATGCTATAAACCCAATTGAATTAAGAACTTTAATGGGTTCCTCTCTCCATCGCTGTCATTTTAAGAGGAAATTATATGTGTCACCATTTGACACTAAAATTTTGCATGGTGTGAAAAATCTAAAGAGTGATGAGAAAATGCTGTAAACCCACTTGAATTAAGAACGATCACTCATAAAATGTTTTGCCCATTTCATTTAAAAATAGTCCTCAAGTATTTTAACAAAAATCTAATTCGACAGATAAAGTTAAACAATCACTCATGAGTAAGTCCTCTTGCATTTTTTTTTTTTTTTTGAGTTCATGGTCAGATGAGCTAAAAAAAAAGAACGAGGACTAACGAGTAACTTTTTAAATAGTTCGGCAACCAACCGAGTAATTTACTCTATCTTTTTGCTCCTATTTCTTACATATTTCTTTTTTGTCCCTATTTCTTACCATTCAACCATAGTAAGGTATTTCTTACATATTTCTCTCTACAAGTTGCACTTCCTTTGTATGGTGGCTATGTTAATAGTTTTTTTTTTTTTTTTTTTTTGTTTAATCAGATTGAGAGTCGTCCCTTGCGAAAGAGACCCTTGCGATTACGTGATGATAGCGACAATGGTCCAAAGTAATTTTACTGAAAATCTCAGTTGCTCATGTACATATTACTAATAAGCCTTTGTTCCAACAATTTGCTCAAGTTCATAGTTCTTTGTTTTGTATTCAATATTCATCAGACAAACAGTCCAACTTTCAACACGTTGTGATCGTGTCTGTGTTACTTTTCAGATACTTTGACTATCTTTTCTATGTGGATTTTGAAGCGTCAATGGCTGACCAAAATGCACAGAACGCCCTTACGCATCTAAATGTGCGTTTTCTATCAACCTCTGCAACCATACATAAGGCAAAAACATCCCATGACTGATATGAAATGATTCATTTTCTTGGCAGGAGTTTGCAACATTTATTCGGGTGCTAGGAAGCTATCCTGTGGATACAAGCATGCCGTGAATGGCTCTTGTTTGTGGTAAGAAATCAAATCTTAGGACAAACTTTAACAAGCATGTCTAATTTATTGGACAGAAGTCGCTTTGTTTAATCTCGGTTAACGATATAATTTACTTAGATAAGGTGACTAAAGATGAAATACTGAAGTTAAGGTAATTAATGTAACTTAATGCTACGTCATACCATGGGGGATGCAATTAACTGTATTGGATTTGAAGTTTGGGAATAAGTTGAACTGGATATGGACTTTGGACTGGCTGGAAGTATTAGCCAGTCTAATCCTAGTGACCACATGAGTCGTGGTGAAATGACAACTTTGTGGTGCCAGATTGATCCGAGCTCCGTTTTTTCATAGTATTTTTTTCCCCCTTGCAGTGCTTTATAGAGGAACTTCTGGAATGGAAATTTTCTGGCTCAACTTATTTATCCAAATGTCCTTGTCTATTATCAAAATTCAAGACTAGAGAGACAACCCCGTATAAAACTGGAAATGCTCAGACCGTGGACTTTTTCTGTACATATGCAGTGTGGTGTGAGTTTACATTCTAGCCACTTTCTTTTGGTTCCAATTTTGTAGCGTCTTGTTTTTCTTTTTCTTTTTCTTTTTTTCCCTTGGTAATATTTTGCCATGCAATTAGTAAACGATTTGAGTGATTATTAAGGTTTCAAGTTTCTAACATAATCATTTCGTATGATATTCTTGTCGTACCATTTTCTGTGAAATGGGAAAATGCTTTTTATTTCAAAATGTGAAATGTCTGGCTTGCTTGCTGAATGCCTTGGTTAAAACACTAGTCTTCGAAACAAAGAATACTATTCTTTATTTATTAGCACACAAAGGCTGTGGAGTACTTACTTAAGACACGAGAAACTATAATTCTATAGTTTATAGTTTTTTGACTGCTACATAAACAAATGCACTGTGCCAACACATAACTCATTGTTGTTAATTTTGGTAAGATGGATAGAAGATAGGAATATAACTGAACAAGGGAGAGGATAAAAATCCAGGTGAAGAAGATGAAAAAGAGTGGCAAAGTTAAGAGAGCGAATGCCAGTTTTTAGCTTTCCTTGAGGTAACATAAAGCTTCAATTTTACTACGATGATGGCATCTTAAAAACTGAGGCATGTAACAAAAATTATTAATTTTTCCTATGGACGTCTTTAAAACTGAGAAATGCAAACAAAGAGTGTGTTTGACAAAGCAGTTAGAACTAAAAGTTTGAACGATTTTATTATAGTATGTAAAAGCTTTACACTATTGCAGTAGTTGGAATGACATAATTGGAACAATGTTGCCAAACACAAGGATTCCTTTTAATCCATCCTTTTTCAGCCTAGGATTATTTTTAGTCACCCTTCAACTCCAAGTTTCTACTTTCCACCAGAAAAAGTTAAACATCCTACCTTCCTCACAAGTCACCCTAATCACTCCATCCTTCTCCATCTCCCACGTTAGTATCTTACGCCTACCAAACAAAGGCAACTCTTTCATTTTCTCAACATTCATATGAACAAAAAGTTCAGAAAAAGGTAATCCACGTCTTCCAATTACTGCAAGATTTTCTAAAGGACAGGAATGATACAAAGTCAAAAACCAAATGAATGAATTGTGAATACGTTTTTTTATATTTCATTAATTAACTGCGAAACAATTCCAAACATTTTATACATATATCCAAGGTATTTCTAAACCAGCACTCCAGCAGTTGGACCGCTAACTTGCTATGCTCAAAAATAACATCTAGGGGGTTTACTCTGATATATATAATTGTCTCTGAATCCAAGAAGACTGTTTGTATAAAATCTCAACAAACATGTGATAACCAGAGAGGGCCAAGAAAAGTTTGACTTGTTGATAGAGCCCACAAGTCGTAACTCCCCCGTTTACTCACTCCCACTCCTCACTTCATAACCATGAGACCCCTGATCAGCCCCAAGATCTCATTCCGCATTTCAGCGACAACTGATGGTGTGACCTGCTCCTTCACAGCAGAGAGCCACAAGTCACCTCCATCCTTGTCTTTGTTTCCACCATTGCCGTACCAAAGGCATATGACTCTTGAAATGGCTGTGACATATAAGCCACAATCATAGCCATTCGCTTGCTGTGGCGAATCCGTGCATTCTAGAAATTTGGCAACAGATGCCAAATCAGAATCATACATAAATCGTTTAACTGCATTGTAAAGTCGTTTCGCGTGCCCCTTGCTCATCCCTCTGTTGCTATCATGATGAACAAACACATTGGAATTCCTCTCATATGCCAGTAAGCTCCAATGAGACCCGCCTTCAGCTTGACTCACATCGTCATTGTCATTGACAGGAAAGAGCACTAGCTTTTTGTCAGGCAAATGAAGCGGCTCTACAAAGTCTTTGAGGCTCTCAATCACCGGGCAGTTCATTATCCAAAACGATATTGATGGTGGAACCAGTAAGACATCCTCGGATGGGTAGCACGAAGGAAGATAGCTGAAATAGAACTCGATGAGGCGATCATTGAGAAAATATGGACCGCTAAGGATGTCCAGGTCAGATCGCCGGAGCACAACATCATGATAGCTAAGAATTTTCTCATCAGAGTTGGAGCCTCCCATGTTCTAGATATCAATATGTGTTCCAGGGCATACGAACTGCAATTAGGTTGACAAACACCACTAAAACAATATGCGGATTATAAAATGAGCATTAAAAAAAATGTAGAAACAATTTGAGAATGGAAGGCCATTGATTCCAACTCATTAAATGGCTTATAAATTAGTTATACAATGCATGATTGTCAAGGTTCAAAATTCAATGGGAGTTGTCGTTTATCTTCCAGCAAAAAGAGAAGTATAATTATAAAGCACAACACAAATATTAATTTCCCTTCTACATTGTCAAAGCTGAATGTCGGTATTTTAATCCAGAGCCACACCAATTAACACAAAAAACACCATCTACAAGTCATCCAATTGTGATAGACAAACACAAACTCATCCTCAGTTTTCATGAATTTCTTCGGTGAAAATACCCACTTCAAAAGTATTTCAGAGCTACCAACAGAAGGACTTGCAGACAAACTTAAACGATATATATATATATATATATATATATAACATATATATAGATCGCTATTACATATCCATTAAGAAAATAATAAAAGGAAAAGGGCAAGTTAGTAAACCCTGGTCTATGGACGCCCAGAAAATAAAAATCAATTTACCTGAATATCCCTTCGAAGAAAATTAAGAAGCTGGTTATTGTTTGGTTTCCCAGAAAATTATTATGAAAGTAGTTCACAGTTCTGAGGAATTGTACCTGTCGTGTTGCTACGGATCTCTAAAAAAATAAAAGAAAAACAATAAATGAATACTTCTAGTTTGGTTTCTTAAATCATCTGAAAAGTAAACAAAAAAATAATTATTACGGGCCGGAAAATAGAGATTGTTAGATTGCTGGCGCTTGGAAAATCAAAGCTTCTGAACCTGCGCCTTCGATCCGTTGGGACTAGAGACTGGCAAAGCACCTCGCACATACATATAGCCAGGGCAATTTTGACGCTTTCTTTCGACGAACGTCGTCGTTCCACTCACATGCGCGGGATTTTTTAATGGGACTTCTTTCCCATTTGACATCATATTATTTTAATTTATAAGGTGTTTGATATGGTTATTAGAATTATTATTTAAAATTGTTTTTAAGAGCTTTTTATTGTAGTAATTTTTATCTTTTTATTATAACATATGAAAATTTTAAACTGTTTATAACTAAAATAATAGTTAAGACGTTAAATAAGATATTAGAGCAATTTGAACCACAATTTAAACATAGGCAATAAATACACTTCTGTCCAACTTCATTTAAAACCTAAAGGGGTATACATGTGCTAATCATACGACCTAATTTTGGGGGCATAATAGTTATAAAAAAAAAAAAGAAATAAAAGCATACCTATAAAAGCAAAAAGGCAAGCTAAAAAAAGCTGAAAACCACCAAAATTAAAAAATGTGCAAGGGGATACCTTTACAGTTTTTATTGCTTCTGCAAATTCATTCCAACTTAGATTTCCATTTCTATACAGATCTACTAGATACACTACAAACCTTTTCTCTGGAATTGTCGTCGGCTTCGACCCCAAGTATCTGTTGCCACAAAAAAAAAAAAAAAAAAAAGAGCGAGTGAGAATCAAATAATTGATCCATGCTTACATATAGGGGAAAGAAAATTGCAGGGGTCCTTTGAAGTACATACTTTCTATGACCTTGAATGACTGTCGACTAATGCCTAAAAATGTCAGAGACAATGTAACCCAGAGCAGCCATTTGGTTAGAATGGTTTCGGAAGGGCTCAAGCTCTGAGGGTGTTCGCAGAGTCTCCTTTTTAACCTGTTCCAAGACACATGAGATATTTAAATGAACAACAAATGTTGCAGGGGAAAAAATAACAAAAACTAGATGGTAGATCAAGTATACTACTAACCAAACGTGGAAAAGCTAAGTAGAGGTGGAGGTTCGCGAGGATCTGGGCCGAAGGGGGTTCCCGACGAATGAGGTAGAAGTGGGCTCGGTTGCTATGATTTGGGCCAAGGAGGTTCGCGGAGGCTTGGGCAGGGTGAGGTCATGACAATTTAGGCCGGAGGAGGCAGACCATTGGTGGAGCAGAGGTGGGTTGCGATGCCTGGAGTGGGGATGGCTCACGCTAGTCGGAGGAAGCTCGTAATGGATGGGGCGGAGGAAATAGGCGGTGGAATTAGCCTGGCAGGGAGGGCTGGAGGTTGGTGGGCGGTGACTCTCGCTAATCTTCAAACATAATTCTCTCCCTTTCTTTTTTTTTTTTTTTTAATGATGATATAAAAAACCTATCCCCTGTTTGGCTGTGGTTTTAACCACTTAGTTTTCACCACAAACTCAGTTATAAACAGTGTAAAGCTCTCACATGTTATAATAACAATAAAAAAAATTCCTATAGTATAAAGCTCCCACATGCTACAATAAATGTGGTTCTAACCACTGGTTTCCACCACTCTTTCAAACACCCTCTTAGATGAAATGCATGAAAATTGAACATTGAGCTAAATTTGAAGAACATATCACTAGTGGGGACGTTTTAGTAATTGTAATCTTAAAACCAGTCATATGAGACGCACATGCATATTTCTATCAAATTTTTAACAGATTTAAATGGAAGTTTGTTGATTGCCAAAAGTCCAAGAGTTAGAGTGTTATTATACTAAATTTAAAAAAGTGGACCAAAGTGTTACCAACTAAATAACTAAAAGATAATATGTGCAAATTACTCTTTAATTTATTTTTCGGTCTTTTTTTGAATTATCTTCGTCAAGTATTTATCTTATATTAGTATGCAGCATTCACTTTTAGAGGCCTCACTGCTTCAATATTTGTAGGAATAGTTACTTTTGATCTCCTCGCTGATAAGTTGTCCAATATGTCACAAAAATATAAGAGGAGGATGACATTTGAGAGTTTTTAAGAGGGTGAAATGGAGGGGAAAAAGAACAAACAATCTGAAAAGTAGTCATTTTAAAAGAAGAAAGAAAAACATATATGAACTAAGCAGTATAATCCATTTTTTCTTAATTTTATATTTTTTTTTTCATCAATCAACTTGTTTCTTGTTGGATTGCTATGGATGAGTATGACTCATGGTGTTTGCTCTTGGCATGGATTTGATATGCAAAAGGGGAGGTTGGGGGAAATATAATTTCAAATTTAACCCTCGAAAAATAACGGTTATTTCACATTGTCTTTTAAAACTCAAATGGCATGAAAGTTTCCATTAAGCATAAACTAAGTTGCAATTTTAGTACTTCGACTATAGAGATATTAATTTTTAATAGTTTAAATAATATCGTGAGTACATATTGGAGGGCAATATAGTTTATTTTAAAAAGTAATCAGTTTTTTTAAAAAATGAAAATTTGCAAATCCTGGCTCGTTGTTATAATGCCAAAAAAAAAAAAAAAAAAAAAAAAAAAAAACAACATGTCGTTTGTTCTTGTATTCAACAAACAAGATGACATATCGTTTGTGAATAAATATAAGCGATATGTAGTTTTTTCGCCAAACAGAAAAGGGCTTTGTTGAACATGTCGTTTATGCCAACAATCAAGTTGTGCTTTATTTTTGTTCCTACTTTTTTTCCTCAAATATTACAACATATCTTTTTGTTGACCGAGTTTGTTCCTTTTGGAAACAACGACATGTTCTTTAATTGACTCCTTTATTTAAAAGGTTTCTTATAGTCTTTGCAAAAAGCAATAAAGAAGTGTCCCTTTTTTTTTTAACAGGGATACGTCGTTTCTGAAAAATGAATGTCATTTTCAGGACACAAACGACAAGTCCTCTTTTATTTGAAGGGAACGACTCTGCAAGGAGCATGATGAAATTGTCTGATCCTCGCCATGCACAAAACAACACATTCTTTCATGGCTGTTGTAAACCTTTTGTTCCCTATTAATGAAACCACATGTCGTTTGTGTTTTGCTTTTCCGAGTAAATATACGATATGTCGTTTGGATACAAACAATACATACAAACATGTATACGAACAAAATATATATTTTATTTGTTGACTTTTCGTTAGATTAAATATTGTGATTCTAAGGGGTGGGTCTAGAATGATTTTCACAAAAAAAAAAAAATGACGTACCTTTTTTCTTAGGATTTTCGCATAAAAAAATAAAAAGAAAACAAAAAACAAAATCATAGAATAACCATTCACGAATAGATATCTTATATTAGTATGTATAATATATGTACGCTCATACAATCTATAACCATTCATGAATATATATCCTTTTACAATATATAATACTTATATAAGTAATTTGATTAGATTTGAATAATATTTAGGATATAGCTATTGGAAAACTTAGTGCATTTGAAAACATCGTTTCAACCTATTAATTTTATTTATTGGTTCCAATTGTTATAATTCTACAATTTAAAACTTTCACGTGCTATAATATAAAGTTCTCTTGTGTCGTAATTTTTTAGTTTTAACTTCATAATTTTAACTATATTTTTCAAACACACTCTCAGTCAGTTGAAACTTAAGAATTGAAATATTATAAAGTTAATTTAAAAGATAATGACTTTAAAATTCCACATAACCAAAGTTTGCCATCGGTGTGGTGTGACGAGATGTGATCAAATGAAAAACGTTCCTAGAATAACAGTATTAAAAACTTAATAAAAAGTCTACTTTAAACTAAAAAAAAGGAAAATGAAAAAAATATTCAATTCCAACCTCCTAACCCGTTCGAAACTTTGGTAAAATATAGGCGAATGGCGCACTTCTCTAATGGCAGTTCCCAAATTGAAAAAAAAAACCGAAAAATAACCAAAACAAAGGGAACCAGAAGATGAAACCGACGAGTGACGCACCCAACGCACACTCCTTCGCGGACTCTTAGAGAGGGAGAGAGGGAGGGAGGAGAGAGAGAGTGTTTTTCAGATCTGGAGAAAGATTTGTAGATCCGAAGCGAATCGAGCATTTTTTTTCCTTTCCTTTCCGTTTGATTCGCGGGAAAATGGACGAGTTCATCGACAACTTGCCGGCGATGGATCTGATGCGCTCGGAGAAGATGACCTTCGTCCAGCTCATCATTCCGGTCGAATCAGCTCACCGCGCCGTCTCTTATCTCGGCGAACTCGGGCTCTTGCAATTCCGAGACGTAAGTTTTCTTTCAGATCCGTCGCGGTTCTTCACGCGTTTTGTTGGATTTAGCCCTTGTTTTTCCTTCGTTGTGTTGCTTTTCCTTCGTTGTGTTGCTTCGATTGCTCACAGACTGGAACGAGGATTCTGGTTTCGGAGTTCATTACGCTGTTTTGATTAACGAGCAGTACTGCTTTATTATTCATACAAGTTTTGTAGTTGATCACAGAATTTTCAGCTCTGTATTTGTAACTTGTATTTATACGTCCAATTTCTCTGCGAACCAGAACTGCTGCGGAATTTGGATTTAGTGTTGAATTGGCGGCATTTTATTTGGAATTACATACATAAATTTGTTTGATACTTATATGTGCCTGTGCTTGCATGTCAACATAAGTAGGTTTATTGGTTTGGAACTGTTATGACGGTGACAATATGAGAGGACATCTTTTATTCAGGGGATTTCTAAATTGAACTAGTATTTTCTTCCCCTGAATTTGTACCGGTCATTGAAATGGAGATGACTTGAAATTGGGTAGGAGCTTCATGCTATTGATGCTAAGTTATGGCTGCAGAGACATGTCACTTGCTTCCTTGATCAGTTCCACCGACTGTCGAAATATTTACCAAGTTACACTACAAGCTTTTGGTGCTAAGCGATTACATAACTTGTATCTGAATCTAGGGTAGGGGATTAAACTCATTTGTTTGCAGATTTTGGTTTGAATGCTTCATTATCCATAAGTAAGGTTACTAACTTGGGGTTGTCACTGTGTTGTGTTCATGCGGTCATTGTGAACCACTCATGTCCACTAAACAAATCTCATACTTGATTTCCTTTTCATTCCAGATAATATTGTTCATATGGACTTCTGAAAGGAATGATCTACCTTTTTTCTTTTCCTAAGAATATACTTCTTGGAAGTTGTACTCATGATTATCTTATTTTGCTTCACAGATGAACTCTGATAAAAGCCCTTTCCAACGGACATTTGTTAATCAGGTATCTACTCTTTCTTTCTGCTTTGTTGCGTGTCTGTGTGCATGGGGAGGGGTGGGGTGTGGTGTGTGCGCAGACTTTACAGACCGAAGTTTTTGTATTGCAGCATCTTTTTTGACTGATAGTTGGAAATGTGGCAAATTTGAAGTGGTACTTTTCAATTAAATCCAACTGTGGGGACTTTGGTGTTCCCATGATTTACTTAGTTATGTCCTTGTATTATTAGCGGTACTGCTTGGCGTTTTGGTTTTCTTCTTCACGGTGTGTTATACTTGACATGTCCACCATTTCTGCATTCTCTGCGTCACTGTTAAAATATTGACCTAGAAGAATAAGTATGCAAGTTTTCCTCAACATCGTAACTCGAATATGTATGTACCCCTACTTTTCCCTTTATTTTTATCACAATGTTCATGATAGTTTTCTATCTCTGAAGTGTTTCCAATTGTATGCTCCTACGATTCCACCCTTTTATTGTTGTTGACTGAGGGTAGCCAATTATTTGTTTATCTGGTCGTTTCATCTCTTGAGGTTCTCCACAGGTAAAGCGATGCGCGGAGATGTCAAGGAAGCTACGGTTTTTCAAAGAGCAAATCAGTAAAGCTGGTATAATTGCTTCTGCACGTCCTGTTATGCAACCAGATCTGGAGTTGGAGGAACTAGAGGTCCATCTCTGTGTTCCTGTTTTCCTTTTCTGAACTTTCTATTCTGTTCCTCTTTCTCTGTCTTTCCCTTGGTATTGTGTTCAATTGATAGTTGAAATCTATCATTAAAAGTAGACTAAGTAATTACGGATTCCATGGAGAAAACTTTAGAAACTTCTTGTGGTATTTTCTTAATAATTCTATTTTTTTTCCCCTGTTGTTTTCTCTTAATCCCAGATACAACTTGCCGAACATGAACATGAGCTAAATGAAATGAATTCAAATAGTGAGAAACTACGGCAATCATATAATGAGCTCCTGGAATTCAAAATTGTCTTGCAAAAGGTACTTGATCTTATCTTCTTTTCTTTCAGTATTATTTCTTGTTTATAAAATTGCTTTTGGTTTTCCTTTTAGACCAGCAGCGGTAGAAAAGAAAAGAATGTTGTAGGAAAAGACCATATTCTAAAAAGAGCTTAATGGGATAGAGATGATATTCGCTTTCTTGTTGAGAAACAAAACGAGTAAAGAAGGGCTTATGAAAGTGTTTATAGTATACAACTTTCCGTGTATAGTTTGAAGAGCTTCCTAAAGAAGCCACATTCAACCAACTTTGGCTCAAACCATTTCTAAAAGGTCAAAGCTCTTCTTAGCAACTGGCCAGTTAGTACATTCCTAAAAGCAACTTTCTAGGCCTTGTTGAAGAAATACTTAGTGTGTATGCAGTTGTTTTAAAATTTTCTTTGGCAGGCTCCGAATATCTACAATTTTGTCCTTGTGTGTAGGCTTGAACAAAGCCTGGTATGCGATTCAGCTTAATCCAACCCAGTAATGTTTTTAGCTTTAGTAGCTTAAAAGCTTGATTGCTTAACTTCACTTATACATGCGTCTAGGAATATCATTAGGCTGAATACATTTGCCACATTTGTTTGTGTCCTATGTTTAGAGAATGTAAGGGACAATAAGCCATTTAGGCGCACCTTAGGCCTTGGTTCTCATGGTAATCTGGTGTGGCGCAGGGCTAGTTTTGGTATGTTTTCAGTTTCAAGCTTACAAATCAAATAAAGAGTCTTGCTTCTTATTTTTGTAGCAATTGTTGGTTGATGGCAGATTTGTTGTTGATATAGGGCCACTATTTGGGGGTCTAGGTCTGAAAACTTTCAGGAGTTTTCCTTTTTTTGATTTTTTGAGGGATTGGCATGCAGTTTTGACAGATTAGAGTGCTCTTTGTTCTGTTTAGTTTTGGTTTTGTTTTGGATGTTTCTGTTTTCTCTGGTTTTTTGGTTCTTTTTTTTTTTTTTTAAAGGACTCCTTGTCCTTCCTCTTTGTGCATTCTTTGTTCATTTCATCCCTTTGATTTCAATGAATCTTTGTTTCTTATCAAAAAAAAAAAAAAAAGTTTTTGTTTCTGCATTTTTCCTTTATGGAGGTGCTTTTATGCTAGCACTTGATATGCTTTATATTTGTCATTTATGTGGAGGTGAGGTTTAAATGATCTAAATGAAGATGCTTATACTATGCCGTCTTATGTCTGTCATTTTTGTGGTAATATCAGGCAGTTGGCTTTCTTGTATCAAAGAAAACTCAATCAGTTTCGGAGGAAAGAGAATTAGATGAGAACATCTACTCTAATGATAATTATGTTGAGACAGCGTCTTTGCTTGAACAGGTACACCTTCACTATGCCCTGTCCTTCATTTTTAATGGATACTGAAAAAGTAACCGTGGTTTCACTTTTCCTAATTTTTAGGAGATGAGGCCTGGACGCTCAGATCAATCTGGTTTGAGATTTATTAGTGGGATAATTTGCAAGTCTAAAGCGCTTAGATTTGAGAGGATGTTGTTTCGTGCTACAAGGGGGAACATGCTTTTCAATCTGGCTCCAGCTGATGAACAGATCATGGATCCTTTATCCGCTGAAATGGTTTTTCAATTCTCTCATTTATCTTGGAATTTCTTTTCCCTTTTGCTTTTTTCCTTCATAACGTGACCGCCTTCTTTCTTTTTACCCTCATTTTGCTGGTTGCTTTCTGCATTTCTGCACTTTTGCTTTAATTACTATATTTTTTTTTTCTTTTTGTTTTTCCTAACTATAAGCAGTGTTTTAGTAATTCCTCTAAGAGTAGAAGAAAACCCTGCAGGTTGAAAAAATGGTGTTTGTAGTGTTTTTCTCTGGAGAGCAAGCAAGAACAAAGATCCTTAAAATTTGTGAGGCATTTGGAGCAAGTTGCTATCCTGTGCCTGAAGATGTTACTAAGCAGAGGCAAATAACTAGAGCAGTAAGTTTGCACTTGAGGATTTGACTAACCTTCTTGAACTCAATTGGGTTCCAAGCATAGCTTATAGGTGCAGTTATTACTGGAACACATGTTACCTGGTTTAACATTAGGATGCTTCTGCTTCTTCTTCTCCTCCTCTTTTATTTTTTAATTTTTATTTCTTCCAGGTATCATCACGCCTTGTGGAACTGGAAACAACTTTAGATGCGGGAATTCGGCACCGGAATAAGGCTCTTACTTCGATAAGTTTCCATTTAGCAAAATGGATGAAGATGGTATCTTCTTGCTTTTTTGTCTCTCTTTTCATTTGAATTAACATGGATCTGATTTTGCTTTACGAGAATGGTATCTTGTTTCCTACTTTTTACACAGGTAAGAGAGGAGAAAGCTGTTTATGACACATTAAATATGCTAAATTTTGATGTTACGAAGAAATGTCTTGTTGGGGAGGGATGGTGTCCAATTTTTGCGAAACCTCAGGCAATTTTTCCCCACTGTTATTACTATAATTTTGCTTCTAAATCCCCACTTTTTTTTTTCCTTGCAGTTACGTTTGTATTTACATACATTGATGTCATTATGATGTAAAATATTTTAATCTATTGAGGACCTTGTCAAAGTCAATAATATTTGAATTGATTTCTCCTATGCAGATTCAGGAGATACTGCAACGTGCAACATTTGATAGCAGTTCACAAGTGGGCATAATATTTCATGAGATGGATGCTGTAGAATCACCTCCTACGTATTTTAGAACCAACTCTTTCACAGGCGCTTTTCAGGAAATTGTTGATGCGTATGGGTGAGTTAAATATTAGGGTTGACATTCCCCCCTTTGAACATTCTTAGTGATACTTGTCACATTCTTTTGCATTTCTTGGCACACAAATAGATAGGAAATACTCTTTCGTTTAGTTTTAAGATTTTAATAATTAAGTTTTGTCATCTTCAACCCCGTCCCACCGGAGAAAAAATGACAATACTAATTTCGTCTTAAAAATGTAAATAAAGATCAGATTAGGATAGCAAGATTCAGAAATTTTTGAATTTTTTGTATTTTCCATAAATATAGTTTGTATAAAAAACTTAATTGATTTGTTAATTGATTTCTTGAAATGTTGGTTGTCCAACGTTATGCGTATATATTTCACACTTCCTTCCAGTTGAATTTGAGTGTGTAAAGATAAAGAAAAAGAGTATAGAAGTGTCGGTTTGCTAAAGACCAGAGAAATTCATAAGTGGCAGGGTTTTCAACACTTGGATCTTGGCCAATCATAAGTCAGCGTGTCAATCTAGTGCTATTATAGACTAAAACCATGAGATTATTATCACCAATGTTGATCTTTTGCATTTAACTTGTAAAAGGAATTATTTGGCTTCACTTTCGAAGACAAGAACTGTTGGGAAATGCTGGCTCAAAAATAATTTCCGTCACAACTATGCCAAAGCAAAATAATGGCATCGTACCATCCTTTTTTTTTTTACTTTGTGTCAATTATTTGTTAATCTCTAATGAGAAAGTAAACATTTTTTATGATGGAATTTTCCGTCCCTGCTTCCAGTAGTCATTTTTCCCTAACATCTTTTTTGCTTCTTTTGCTGCCCACCTCCTCCTCCTATGCCACTTCTCAACATAGTTGCAATCTTTAGATGTAGCCTTGAGTTGTTATAAAATTTTTCTTCATAATCTATACCCGTTTCTTTTTCTCCCTTTCTCTTGTAGTTTTATTGTAATTTTAATATTCACAAAAGGAAAACAGTGATGCGTGAACATCTGGTTCTATGTCTCTACCTTTTTGTAGCCTCAGTTGCATAAACATGTGTTATATGAAAGCAAAATGATAAGTGGAAAAATTGGATTGAATTAGCAGTTAAACTAAACCATTTAGCTGATCAGAAGCTGACAAACCTTTTTATTTGCAGTGTTGCTAAATATCAAGAAGCAAATCCTGCAGTATACACTGTTATCACTTTTCCGTTTCTTTTTGCGGTGATGTTTGGGGATTGGGGTCATGGCATATGCTTGTTGCTGGGAGCATTAGTTCTTATAGCTCGTGAAAGTAAGCTCAGTACTCAGGTGCGGTGTTTCTACCAATTGCTTGGACCACAGATTTAAGAGAAAGTGCTGTGTCCGTAGGAATTGTGCTTTTCCAGTAATGTGAACCGTGTTTCACCATTCAAAATGAAAATCTTCCAAAGGTTGCTGCAGATTGTTTAATATTTTGCGCGTTTTTATCTGTTGGCTTGGTTTGTAGCCAAAAAAGGGAAAAAAGGAGAGATAAGTAGGACAAAGGAGTATTGTCGCTGTAAGGGTTTTTTTTGGAAGATCACACTTATTGTTCCAGAAACTAGCATACAGGGGCCCAAAATATAAAATTTTTTCTAATTACTGTTACCACTGGCCTCTGCCCGCTAATTAATCTACACTTTTTGTTTACCTAATTCCAGTATGATCTATTTATGGTATAGCTTCAAGAATAAAGATCCGAGGAATATATTAGCATAAGTGGCAGTTCAATTATGGGTCTTTCAATCAGCTCTATATTTGTTTTTTAACGGAATCTGTGAGTTCTTCTTTAAGGGGAAAATATAAGACAGAGAATCCTAATGGAGATAAAACGTTACAAGACTTGCAACAACTTCATACTTTTCTAGATTACGGGCAGAAGATTTATTTTCAAGTACAATGCATCATCAAGACAACTTATTAGACTGGAAGCTTTAGTTTAAAAGGATGTTAGAGCTGGATTAAGCTGTTTATTTGTACGCGAGGAATATTATAGGATCACTTCATAGGAATATCATAATGTCACCTTTTTCTGGATAAAATGCATTAAATGCGCGTGCAAGACAATTGAATCTTCTGCGTTTGTTGGTATCTAACTTTCAGATTTATTCATCTCAGAAACTTGGGAGCTTTATGGAGATGCTATTCGGTGGACGCTATGTACTTCTTTTGATGTCATTATTTTCAATTTACTGTGGGTTGATTTACAACGAATTCTTCTCTGTTCCTTATCACATATTTGGTGGGTCTGCTTACAAATGCAGAGATACTACTTGCAGGTATTTGTTATCTCCCTTGTCAGAAAATTTATTTTTCTTTTTCGTTCTTTCGAGCGTATGTGTCGACTAAATATTCCTGCTCAACCTCAAAATTAGATACATTTTTTGGTTCTTATGTTGGCTTGGCCTTTTCTAGTTTTTTAGCACGAACGTCTATTTAGTTGTCTATTCATTAGTCTAAAGACAACGTTGTCCAAATTTCTTATTCTTGGTTTATTCTGAATTTTAAATCATTTATTGGACCTGTGAAATGGTTTATTTTCCCCAAAAAATTTGTTTGTGATCTTCTGTATGCACATATATCATGTATTTCCTCCATTTTCTATGACTCAAATTTTGTTATTTTTTGTGAAATAGAAAATGAATCTTTGGCAATGTTTATGTCTGATCATCATATTTTTCTTGTTCCTTTGAACAGTGATGCAAACACTGCTGGCTTAGTTAAATTCCGAGACCCATATCCATTTGGTGTGGACCCGAGTTGGCGTGGAAGTCGTTCAGAACTGCCATTCTTGAATTCTCTAAAGATGAAGATGTCCATTCTGTTGGGTGTGGCCCAGATGAACTTGGGAATCCTTATTAGTTATTTCAATGCACGGTTTTTTGGCAGTTCGCTTGATATAAGGTGTCTCTATTTTCAAACTTTTTTTTCCTTTTTAAAAATTCTTCTCCCTTAGACAAGCCTCTTCTCTGAAGGGAAGCTGAAGAAGATTTTAACTCATCTGCATCATGTTGGTAGGTACCAGTTTGTGCCACAGATTATCTTTCTTAACAGTCTGTTTGGATATCTTTCACTTCTTATCATCATCAAGTGGTGTACCGGATCTCAAGCAGACCTCTATCATGTGATGATTTATATGTTTCTGAGTCCCACCGATGAACTAGGTGAAAATCAGTTGTTCTGGGGCCAAAGACCACTTCAGGTACGATCTGAACTCTTTTTTCTATTATTTCTTTCATTTTCTTTTTTCTTTTTTCTTTTTATTGTTATGACATTTATAGCTAATTACGCTCCAATGTCGCAGATCATATTGTTGCTTTTGGCTTTAATTGCAGTTCCATGGATGCTTTTTCCTAAACCTTTTATTTTGAAGAAGCGTCACACCGAGGTATGAAGTTCTAAGTTGCCAGCATTTATGTTGATAACAACACATTGTTTTAAGAATCCCATAGAGGTTATGCCCTTCTTCCTCAATTCCGAATGTTTCTATGCCAAGCCAAAAATCTTACTGAAGGATAGTTTAGTAATCTGCTTCACTCGTGGCTTTAAAGTGATTAAAAATTCTTAGAGCTGGGGAAGATGTAACAAGATCTTGTTTTCTTGATGTTACTTCCAGAGATTCCAAGGTCGCACCTATGGCATCCTTGGTACCTCAGAGATGGATCTTGACGTGGAACCTGATTCTGCAAGGCAACATCATGAGGAGTTTAATTTTAGTGAAGTGTTTGTGCACCAAATGATACACTCCATAGAGTTTGTTCTTGGTGCAGTTTCTAATACAGCATCATATCTTCGACTTTGGGCTTTAAGGTATAAGTATTATTTTCATCTTAAATCCTTTATTCTTTTATTATCTGATTTTTAACTGCTTAGTTGACATCTGCTACTTGTATTACAGCTTGGCTCACTCAGAACTTTCCACTGTGTTCTATGAGAAAGTTCTTCTTCTTGCCTGGGGGTGAGTTTCAATTTCGGCTCAATTTTTTTGCGTAAATTTGACTTTTGCAGCCACTATTCTCTCAATCTCTCTCAATAGTTCTCTTTCTGTATTACTCTTTTTCATCCATTGTTGGTACCTACTATTCTTCCATACGTCAAAGGGCCAAATAAGCTTGAGGTAGGGGCATTTTGCAAAAACCTTGTAACTAAAAATAAATTAAAAAAAGAATAATAACATACATTGAAGAAACAGCGTAATTCTCCTCATATAGTGCTGCATATGCCTTTATCATTAATTTTGCTGTTACTTGTGACTACAACAGGTATGAAAACTTTGTCATCCGTTTAGTTGGATTAGCAGTTTTTGCCTTTGCAACTGCGTTCATACTGCTCATGATGGAAACACTGAGCGCTTTTCTTCATGCGTTGCGTCTCCATTGGGTGGAATTTCAAAACAAGTTCTACCATGGTGATGGCTACAAGTTCAGACCTTTCTCTTTTGCCACCTTGGCTGAGGACGAGGACTAACATACATGTACATCATATTCCTTGGTTGGAGATAGCTGAGAAGGCTGGAACCTCTCGAAGTATGAAATGCGATGGAGACACCCATTTTGGCTTCTTGAAGGAAAGCCTGTTTACGTTGTTAACATAATGATGCTCCGATTTTGACTTACAAATGTAATATCCCGGCTCGTTATTCTTTTGATGTATTGGTATGTCGGGGGCTTTTGGTAAGCTTTCCTTTGGAGGTGTACTTTTTTCTATGCGGGAAATGGGAGTGCTACTTGTAAAGAGGAGCTGGGGATCATAAGGTACATATCGCAGTTCATTGGGGGAGGAAAATTTATAGGTTTACTTTCACACACACATGCATACCAGGCAGTGTGGATTTTGTGGGGATTTGTGTTGAAAATCTGACAAATTTTCACTGTAACAGTTGTCACAACTTTAGAAGTTCCATTTTTATAAGGATTAACCATTTAAAGAAGGTTGAATAAAACAGTATGTTTCGAATGGGTGTAGATTTGACTGAAGAGTTCTTTCACTTTGTTAAAATGCATCTCCTTGAGATGTAAGTAGAAGCTTTGTTGGAGTTCATGTTATGAGACGAACTAAATACGAAGGTTCTAAAATTGGGATTTCCCAAGCTTTGAAGAGTGATGCTTCATGTTCTTGTTTGCCCTACAATACATTATTTAAAAAAATAAAATAAAATAGAAGAGGGTAAAAGTGATTGAAAAGGATAATGGAAGTAGCTCGTATTAAATAAGAGAATCTGTCAAAACAACAAATACAGTCAGTGGCGGAATATATTTCCCATCTCTGCCTCACTATTGTCTTCTTCTAAGTTCTAACCTATGTGAATGCTAACCTTGGCAATCCTGTTTAAGTGCTCCAATTCCTATGCTGCCTTATTTGCCTTTGCTCAGGAGGTAACCTTGATTTGGGTGTTTTGTTCCTATGTTTTTATTGAATGAAAACTCTTCTCTCGGCCCAAAAAAAAAAAACTCAATTCCTGCACAATTATTGTTGGGGAAAATCTTCACGATGAAAAAACTATCTGAAGTTCATACCCTTTTTAATCCAAGCACCCGATCAGGTTGCCTAAAAAGACCAATTTGACCAAGACAGGATCTGTTCGACTAGAGGCCCGTCCGACTAGGACAGGGTGTGTCCGACCAAGACAGGATCTATGCAACCAAGGACCCGTCCAACCAGGTTAGGATCCGTCCAACCAAGACAAGATCTATCCAACCAGGGCTTGTCCAAGCAGGATTTGTCCAACTAAGGACTCGTCCGACCAAGATCCGTCCGACCAGGACAATATCTATCTGACCAAGACCTGTCCAAGCAGGATCTGTCCGACTTTCCCAAAGACCACCACATGGCACCTTCTCAACCCTCCACTAGGCAATTCTCCTTCTCCAAAGAGATGCTGACACCTGTCTCTGGACACCCAGGTCTCGGGCCAAACCGGTCCACACCTGGATCCAAGATAAACTCTATAAATAGGAGTATCAACTCTACCATAAGGGGACGGGCATTCTTCTTTTGCCTACTCTGCCTATCCCTTAACTCTTCCTGGTTAGAACACTGACTTGAGAGTCAGAGTGCCCCTGGTAGGCACCAAATCAGCGTCCCCTTACTCCGAGACCTTATCTCCTCTAGCAGATCCGATCACACTAAGCTGAGCCAGGCATAACATGAGACATAACAGGAAACCTGACCAACGTGCGCCCCCGCACGCGGTGTTGTGCCGAAAGCAGGCATCAACAATTATTATTATTATTTTTTATGGAAGTTCTTGCATTGAACTAGTCTAGACGATGGACAGTCCATGGCTTATTGCCTTACTCCCGTAAATTCTAATTCCCATTCCCTTTTATTTCTGTCCCAGCCCTGCAACCAAACAGCCACCCAAAGTCTATAAGGCCCTGTTTGAAGGACTTCATAGCAATTGCTTTTGACTTTTTAAGTCTAAAAACTGCTTCTAGAAGTGAATGATTTATTTAGAAATACTTTAACTCTTTTAAATTATTTTTAGTCAAAATCGTAAAATATAACTTTTAAAAAAACTTATGAAATAAACTATAAAACATGTGACAATTTTCACGACATTATAAGCTTTATTATAATGTTTTTATTATTTATTAAAAAAATTTAGAGCTGTTTTAACTTATTAAACTCTTTTAAAATACTGTCTTAAATATTTAGTAAAAGACCACAATTTTTACTATTTTTTTTATCAATTAAAAACACAATCAAAAGCTGCCCAACCAAATCCAGAGGCCGAATTGCTTCCATGTGCCCAACTCTCTTCAGGAACAGTCCTTAGAAGTTAGATCCTTGTCTCTACTGTCTCCCCCTGTCTCTCCAATAAAAGAAAATTTTAGTTTCTGAAAGAAAACACTCAGTGAAATTCCACGAATGGGCACCAAAGCTGTGTTTGCTGAGATTTTCCGCAGAGAGACGGGTTTGTCTCCGCCCAGATGCTTCGCTCGCCGCTTCTCTGCTTCTGAGGTCTTCAATTCTTCGCCCCCTTATATTATTTCTCACCTGGGGTCTCCTTAAATCTTTCATTCATTTCTTACTTTTTAGATTTTTCTTTGTTGTTTTTAAAGATATGTTGATCCTGATGATATTCAATAAGATTTTAAATATCCCAGGTATTTGAATTGGAAACATGGGTCCTATTATGATTGTTTCATGTTGTTTTCGTAGGTTATTGTGAAGAGAATAAATCTTTACGGTAAGTTAAACGGTCACAAGGGATGCGTAAATACAGTAGAATTCAACTCCAGTGGTGATCTCCTTGTGTCTGGTTCTGATGACAGACAAGTTATGTTTTGGGATTGGGCTACTAAAACTAGAAGGTTATCTTATCCTTCTGGCCATTGCGACAACATTTTCCAAGCCAAAATCATGCCTTTTTCTGATGATCGGAATATAGTTACTTCTTCTGGAGATGGGCAGGTGAACTTGTAATAAAACTCTTTGCAAATTACTTTTATATACGCTACGTGTGTGTGTGGGTGTGTCTCTGTTTGTGTGTGTTAATGTGAATATTATTTATGACTGGAGTAAACATCTCTGCGTGTTCCTAGGTTCCTAGGTGTCGTTTGTAATTTTATACATTGCGGCCTTTCAGTTTTTTGTATTTTGCCTGAGAAATTCGTGCACCAGATGTTGTATCTCGTTAGTGTCTGCTCATTTTTTGTGGTTTTAGACATCTGGTTTTGACAATTGTTTTAGCACTTTCATTTCTGTTTCTGTTGCCTGAAACGTTGACAAGTCAGTTAAAGCATATAAGAACTAGAGTTTTTTGCATTGAAAAAAAAAGTAAAGCTTTCTGATAGATATATCAGCCTGTAGCTGCCATCTTTTATATGTACATAAATGAAACTCAGATTCTTAGTTATACTTGGCTTAGGTAAATTCTGATGGTTTTTTCCTTCCATCTGTGTTATCTTTTATACAGATAAGGCTTGGTCAGGTTTTAGAGGATGGTCAAGTTGATACAAAAAGGTTGGGGAGGCACCAAGGCCGTGTGTTCAAGCTTGCTGTGGAGCCAGGAAGTTCTAACATATTTTACAGTTGTGGTGAAGATGGTTATGTTCAACATGTATGTAAAGATCTTAATTTGCTCCGTATAGAGAAACCACTATTTGTACTTCTAGTTTCAGAGTTAACTTTTTCTTGTGCAGTTTGATCTGCGAAGTAATTTTGCTACAAAGCTTTTCTGTTGCACCTCATTGACAGAAACCGGTCAGCAGCTTGGAAACATCATAAGTTTAAATGCCATTGTAATAGATCCAAGAAATCCACATTACTTGGCTGTAGGAGGCGACGATGAGTTTGCTCGTGTGTATGACATAAGAAAATGCTGGCGGAACACATCAAGCAATTTGGATAAACCGGTGAATACATTCTGTCCTCGTCACCTGATCGAGGCCAACAATGTTCACATCACAGGGCTGGCTTACTCTTGCACAAGCGAACTACTCGTCTCTTACAATGATGAGCACATTTATCTGTTTCAGAAGAATATGGGATGGGGCCCGACGCCACCTTCTGCCTCATTTGAAGACAGTCTAGAATTAGAGGAGCCACAAGTTTACCAGGGTCATAGGAATGCACAAACAGTTAAGGGAGTGAGCTTCTTTGGCCCCAGTGATGAGTACGTCTTGAGTGGATCTGATTGTGGCCATATATTTGTTTGGAGGAAGAAGGGAGCTAAGCTTGTACGGCTAATGATAGGTGACCGACGTGTTGTGAACCATCTCGAGCCTCATCCCCATATGCCCTTTTTGGCGACATGTGGGATTGAAAGCAATGTTAAGATATGGACTCCTATGCCAACTGACGTTCCTCCACTTCCGACCAACGTAGAAAAGGTACAATACTAAGCAGAGTGCGTGGTATCCCAATTTTTTTAATCCAACTCACACGGCAATGTATGTCTATTGGTAGAAGGAACTTTTTTAACGCTAATCGATTGATAAGTTTCAAAACACCAACTGATAAAAAATGACAACTTATATGTTGCATCAGTTGATATAAATAATTAGGATTCTTAGCATTTTTCTTTCAGTTTACTACCAAATGTTGTGGGCTCAAATATGACTTGCCTTTTTTTTTTACCCCCTTAAAATTGTGCTTGTGATTACAGGTTATGGAGTCCAATAAACGGGGAAGAGAGGATCAAGCGCGTGTGATTCTTACGCCTGATGTTATAATGCATGTACTGCGCCTTCAGAGACGGCAAGCGATGGCATACGTTGAAAGGAGATACAACAGAGCTGACATTGACAGTAGTGATGAAGAAAATGGAGAGCCTTCTGTTCTAGGGCCCTCGTATGGCAATGCTTCTCTTGAAGACGATTCAGTAGAGAGTATTAGAGAGTGTAACATCAGCTAAATATATGTAACTTGGTAGTAAACTAAAACACGAAGGGCTTTTGTGTGTACCTAGTAATCTATAAAATAATCATATAAAGGCTAGTCTTGGTTTTTGTGATCAAACATGGTCATTGGCTTATACTTGGGTCATGTTTTACACAGAGGAGAAGAAGAAGAAGAAGAAACAAACGTGGCTCAGATGGTTAACAATTGAAAGCCAAACTAAAATCGAAAATATTCCTTACAGTTGTAGGAGTGGAGCATAATGAATAACTCTGGATTTAGGAACTTTAGGTGGAGCAAAAAGATATAAAAATTAGTGGTTGTTTCTCAGTGGAAAAAGTTGAATCTGTAATTAAAAAGAACAAAAAATTATTTAACAAATGACATTGCTCTTAATCATTTTTTTATGTCAATGTAACGCTGAAGGTTTCTAGTAATTATTGTAATAATTAACAATTATAATTTAAAATCACTAGTATATATTAATCAAAATTGGTGCTGATTCAAAATTTTTTTTAATTAGTGTCATGAAAAATTATTCTCTCCACCTCTCTCTTGGCCAATGATAGAAATCTCTACGCCAGTTTATGTCAATTGTTGCTCAGCTATCTATTATGCCTTGTGAAATTTTAAAGTGTTTCTTTAACAGAAATGATCAATGTCGTTTGGTTGCATGGATTGGAGTGATATGTCATTAATCAGAATAGACAGATGCTCGTCAATTTGTTTAATTACAAATATCGGAGTAATACATCATTGACTCTAGTGGACATTTTCAAAATTTTACATGTGAAAAGATCCAATTAACCAAAAGGAGGTATAGATTAAACATAAAAAGCTAAAATTGACGGTATAAAAGTGCAACAGTTCAAAATAACATTACAAAATACAGAGTATAAAGAAATAAATATCTCTTGAAACAATAAAAACAAATAACACAATCAAGGGTAGATTTAAAAAAAGACAAATCAACAAATATGTGTATTTATTTATTTGAAATGCTTTCACAATTTAATGTCTATGAAGCATTTAAGCAAAAAATCACCAAGGGTTGTGGCGTAGTGGTTAAGGAACGTTAGTTAAGGTTTTCCCATGCTCCCAACACAAGTTTGATTCTTTACCCGACTCACTTGCGTCTTGGCTACTATTGGTATACCAGGGATGAGATTGGGTGATTAGGCCTTATGTCCCGAACACCAGGGATTTTTGTGGTCTCACATATGGAAACTATTGCGCATTGTTTACTATTGGTATACCAGGGATGAGATTGGGTGTTTGGGTCCTATGTTGTAAACACCAGGGATTTTTGAGGTCTTGCATGTGAAAACTTTGGTGGATGCCTTCCACTCCTTGTTACTCCCTTAAATGCTAATGTGCCGAAAAGGATATGGACGTGAGGTGCATCATATAATCTATTTTTTTTTCCAAATTAAAAAAAATTTAAGCAAGAAACCAAAAGGAAAAAAAATCAAGAAGGCCCTTGTTCGTAAATTTGCAACTCTAGGATGGGCAAAAAAGTAATTGTACAGCGAGCACGAGGCCTCAAATTTCAGAGTCCCTTGGCTGCCCGCTCGCCAATGCTTTCAAAAATCAGAGCACGAACACACTCGAAGAAACACCAATCAATCCCTTTCAAATCCAAGATTCGCAATCGCACTATAAACTGTTTAAACTTCCATTAGATTCCTCCTCCTCTTTTGAAAAAGGAAGCTTCCGTTAGATCTTTCTAGAAATTAGAAACAGAGAACTAAGAAATCAAGAGAGAGAGTGAAAGAAAATGGACTCCGAACTCTCGCTCATCGAAATGGCCGGCGAAGACGATTCGCTGCTTCAGCAGATCCCCGGCGACGGCATTGCGAGCCTCACCAATCGCAGCTATAGCGCCGGCGACTACTTCATGTGCTCTCCTCTCCAACTTCCCAAATTCAGCGCCAAGCCTATTGGTTAGGTTTTTCGCCTTTGCTTTTTCGATTTTGATTTTGAAATGAAAAATAAAAAAAATGGAACTTTAATCTAACCTCTAATGGTTCTCACTTTTCCATTCGCAACGTGCATTTTGTTTTTGGTTTCGATTTTTAAGTTCCTAATTCGGCGGTTTTGTCAGTTTCGCGTAGCAATTAGGACTGGTTTCTTACGATTTCTTTTTATCTTGTTCAAATGATTGGTTGCCTCTTCTTTTTCGCTCTTCCAGTATAGACGAAGTGGTTTTTAATGTTTATATAAGTTTCTTTTCGGCTTGAAAATGTGGACTTGAAAAGAAAATTAAAGCTTTTATAAACATGAATGACACCAATACAACGAAAGAAGGAAAAGAAAAGTAGTTTTTGATGAGCCATTTGATCATTCTGGAACAGGAGCTATTGCGAGCAATGAGGTGTTAGAAGATACAAAGCATTCATTCTATAGGGATGGCGTGAATAAAGAGAATTTTAATGTGGACAAAGCCGAAACGCCGAAACTCAGGATTGAGCCTCAACAAATGAAGAGGAAGAAGAAGGGTGGCGGGTACAATTTACGGAAGAGCTTGGCATGGGACCGTGCTTTCTTTACTGAAGAAGGTTTTTTGTTTTTTTATTTTTTTCCTTTTGGGAAAATTTTAGCTCAATCATTTATTTATCCTTTTTCTTTTATCAGGCGTTCTGGATCCTGTGGAGTTATCCATGATTAGTGGGAATTTTAGCAAGTCTAAAGGAGAAACTTTATCAGCTATTCAGGAAGATGACACAAACTGTGCTTGTAATTCATCGGATCTGCAGGCACTTGAAGGAAATCTATTCAAAAAATTGCCAGCGACTACGCCAAAAAAATGTAGCAATAGGGGTAGCTTATTCGCGAAGAAAAGAGACAATAAGGTTCCTAATTTAGTGGTTAGTGTCAATTTTGAAATTTTAATTTTCTTTTTATGAAAGTTTTTACTTTTTACAATGTACTTTGATTTAAAATATTTATATTGCAAAGAAGTTGGGTCAGTTTAACCGTTAATTTACTGTGTCATGATCCTCAGGCCACCCATAAGGTGCTTTCAGTCCATGATGTCAACAGAAGTGGCACAGAACGGAATGCTTGTCCACGACCTGTGGCTTCATCTTCATATCCTTTGCATTAGGTTATAGATAAAGAGATATTGTGTCTTAGAAACTCTAGAGCTAGTTTTCTTTATTGCATCATTACATTTTGAACATTATGGAGCAGTTCACCTTGACTAAATTAAACTCTGAAAAGGCCTGCAAATCTGGTTACAACAACATCAGCAAAAGATTCTAAGGTTTCTAGAGTACCAGTTCAAAAGATGAATCCTTGTGCTTCCTCTAGGATTGCCAAGAGTACTTCTACACTAGGTGCAAGTGATTCAAAGCAGAATATGATAACTCGGCCTGGTATTCTTACAATGATCTTGAATCATATTATCAAATCTGGAGTTTGAGTTTTCATGCTTTATATCAAGATAACCTGTCATTTTCCGTCTAGTTGTTTGTCTAGCCCAATATGTTTATTCATTTACTTTTTCTCCTGTTCATTCTTCATGCAGCGGTAAATGTTCAGAAAATTTCTGGACTAAAGGGCTCCTCAAACGATACCAAGAATGTAGTGAATGGTTCAAAATCTGGTCCTGCAGGAAAATCTTTAACTACCAAGATGTCTCTAAGACAGGCTAAAAGAACTGTGGTGAGAATTCTTTCCTTCTCTCTTTCTAGTCTTTGCATCTTCTTCTTCTTCGTTAATTCTTTTATTTTTGTTTTGTTTTTGTTTTTTGTTTGTTTTTGGGTTTTTGGTCTTTGCTTTTTTGTTCTTTTCTTGTGTTCTTTTCTTTTCTTTGGTTTTATTTTTTGTTTTATTTTTTATTTTTATTTGGAGTGGGAACTCTTAGAAGTGGTAAGACCTCAAACCTTACAAAGGTGTAACCATTTCTTGGATTGAAAGTAGTCAATTCCTTTTCTTGTTCAGGATCCTTTTGAAATCTCAAGTTGACTACAATGCTTTGGTTCTTTTGTTGCTAATTATTTTCCATGTGCAGCCTACCTCAGTAAAAAGTTTGCAAACCAATGTACAGTTCCCATTGAATACTGAAGCAAATAGTGAGTTGATCCCCAATCCCCCACTTCCTTCAACTCGGTTTGCATCAAACGTTGAAGATGATATAGCGAGAAAAATTGCTCAACCTCTCACCCAAACTGCTTGTACTAGTGCTGGCGTGCAGCATACTCAACTCCAAACAGCAAAACCATTAGGTTTGCCTATGCCATCTCCATCCCTGGGATTTGCACTACCTCTCACCCAAACTGCTTGTACTAGTGCTGGCGTGCAACGTACTCAACTCCAAACAGCAAAGCCATCAGGTTTGCGGATGCCATCTCCGTCCTTGGGATTCTTTGGTCAGGTACGATTACTCAGATTTAGTTCCATAAAGCTTAAATGCTTGCATTACATACATCGATATGCAAAAAATTTATGAGTAACACTGTTCCACATTTCTGATTTCCTCCCCTTTTTTTTCCTCATTGTAGTCAAAGGTTCCTTCTTTGCAGAATTCATTAAAGAGGAATTTTCAGCCATCCAATCTTCTCGAGGCTGACACGTCTAACTTTAGGAAACTCGGTGTCCCAAGTCCAGTTTTTGAACCAAGGGCCCTAGTTGCTTCTAGAAGTTTACCTAAAGTATTAAGAGACAGAGCAACAACAAGAAATATTAAAGCCCCACGCTCAACATCGGTGTGCTCAGTTCCATCTGTTATCAATCCTACCTCGCATGAAATAGTGGAACAAGACTCACAATTAAGTAACATGCAGAAGATGGAGCATAAAGGCCAATGCAACTCTGAAGCCATAAAAAGTCAAAAAGAGTTTCATAGTAATTCTATCAGCGTAGATCACAAAATTCTTGTACAAACAGGACGATGCACCTCTCAATCAACTTCTCAAATGGAAGATGTAATGCAGCAGAGGAATAATGACAACTTTTTACAAGCGGGAACACTTCAAAGGGTGGATGACACTGACATGAAAGTTGCTAATGGCAGTGCAATGAGCACTAGTGAAATAGAAGAAAATCTAGATCTTACATTCCATTCAAGCTCTACATCAAAAGTTACAGCTCTTTATGTGAAAAGTGATATTGATGATCACCTGCTTGTAGAAGACAAACCGTCCTATTTGTCAATTGAGGATCATGGTGTTTCTTCGAAGATCAATGTTGGAAAGTGCAACGTCAACAAACCAAGCGGGGAACAAGCTGAGATGGTGAATGCCTTATCTTGCAAAGTCGGTCCAATTTCCAGCAGGGGGATGCTTCAGGACAATGTTGCAAATGTCAGTTCAGAAGTCCAAAACTATAACGTATCTGAAATTGAAAAGTCTGAAGTGTGTTCTGCCCTTGGGTCTGTAGAGCAGGAAAATGCTGATGCTAATGCCCTCGACAAAGTGAGAGCACAATCAACTTCGGAAGATGCGAACGTGAAGTCACTGGATGCCAATAGAACAGTTAAAAGCAGCACAAGTCACATAAGCACCTCGGTAAATAATCAGCACGAGGTGGTTGTTACTGATGCAATGGAGAAAACTGAATATCTAGAGTTTCCAAAGTGTCCCCTTACAAGAGAACATGCTTTGCAAAATCAGGTTATGTTACACGTCGATGATTGCTTATTAGGTGGAAAAAGCTTTTTTCCTGAAGAATCAAAACTGGAAAATAATATTCAATCTCATGAATCAGAAGTTACTGATGGTTGTGAAAGTGAGTTCAAAAGGTCCAGCAGTCCTTGTTTGATACCAGTTGCTAAACAAGATCACGGATATGATACAGCTAAACTGGTAGAGTGTCAAAGCCACGAGGATATTCCCCCTGTTTCTACTGGTAGTAAACCAGCATTTGAGAATTGCAACCTGGATGCTCAGTTTCAGAATGATGTTGAGCTCCATGACCATTCTGTTTCCATGGAACTAGGAAACATGGATGAAGATCACCTAATGGATGCAGTGAGTGTTGAAGATGTCAATGCCACTTGTCAGAAAAGTGGACTCTTTGGTGACAGTGAACGTGAAGTTCCCTATACCACATGCGAACCAAGTCTTATAGTACAAGTTGAAGGTGATTGTTGGATAAATCATGTGGTTGAGCATGATGATGCAAACGTCAAAGAGGCCAATTTATCAATTGAAAGTTCTTACATCAACACTAATTTAAAGCCTGAAGATGAATTGTCTTCTGATTGTGATGATTCCTCAATGGGGCAAATTTATGTGTTAAGAAGTGAAAATGATGTTAGCAAGCGCCAGGAAGATCTTGATAAGCAGATAATGCCTTGCCTTTCTGAAGCTGATAGAATATCACATGAGGAGAAACAGAATAAAGAGGCTCATTGCTTGTGGTTTGAGCATAGCCAGTCTCATGAAGAGCTCCAGAAATCACAAAATGGGAACAACACAGGTGGTAACCTGGAAGTCAGTGTTCATGATGGAAGTGTATTGACAAGTGCTTTATCACTGCATGAGCACATGGGTCAAGCATTGAAGGAAGCCGGGGCTGTTAATTGCATGAGCGAGGAGTCAGATGCGAACTCCGAGCTTCAAGATGTGGTTAATCAAATCAAAGAAGTTTTCCCTGCAAGTGTTCCTGGCGCTGGTTTGAACTATGTATCTCTAGCGGACAAGAGTGCTGAAGTATTCAGTGATGAAACGGATTTTGAGAATGTTCTCAAAGAATATAATGAGGCACCTGTGGTACAAATTGATGGTCTTGATGTGAACAAAAATTCCGAGTCCTTAGAAGTGGAAGTTGCAGTGACCAGTTCCCTTGAGGTTGTGCCGTCTGTTGAGAATGTGCAGCGTGTTATGAAGTGCAGACCTGAAAATGAGGTCAGCAACGAAGCTGCAAAGTATTATTTAGATCCAAAAGAAAGCAATAACCAAAAATCTGTCAATTGCACGCTTGGCATTGAACAGCAGCATGAGCTAGAAAACATCCTGCCCGCAGAAGATAAGGACTTGACAAGAAAACAGTGCGTATCTCCATTTAATGTTCATTTGATCTGCTTTTTCTGTTATTATTAAAGATCTTATGAATCTTAAATATTGCTGCCGCAGAGGAAAATCTGGGATTGAAAAGAAGCAAGATATTCTGGTTAAACCTCCACCATATGTTACTCCATTTTCTGACGAATGGTTAGCAGCTTTTGAAGCTGCTGGAGAGGTAAGAGATGTTCCATATATTACACGCGCAGGCTTGGACGATTCAAGACTGTTTTGTTCTGTGCTTGTGGTGTTCTTGATTTAATCTAATAAGATATTGATGTTATACACATTTGTCTGCAGGAGATCTTAACCATGAAAAGTGGTGCCGTACAAAATTCACCCCAAGACAGATCTCAACCCGAACCAGGCCCATGGTCGCCGGTAATGTTCGATTTACTGCATGGTCATTTTGACCAAATTAGCCAACACACTAATTTTGACCAACTTTTTACTTCTTTAAAAAAGAAAAAGATTACTGATACTATCCTCGTAGGTTTAGGGATTATTATGTAGACGATCCAGTTTATGAACCTAAACACCCATGTTAACCCTTCCCTGGAAAAAAAAAAAAAAGTTGGATCATAACGGTCTTTCTAGTAGTCAATGCTGTCAGTCGACCCTATCAAGATGTACTGTATTACAAACTTCAGGATTTTGGAGCACATCTCTCATGTATAGCATTAAGACAATTGTTAAATTGTAAAGATTGTATTAACAAGTAATACTATGTAAAATATTTTGTTTTTAGTGCCATAAAAATTGAAATAATTAATGTAGTATTTGGCAATGTGAGTTAGAACTAAACTTTTAGTTACGATAATGTAACACTCTTACATGTTACAATATCAAGGAAAAGTGTATTACTGTGTAAAGCTTTTATATGTTATAGTATTTTCAACCAAAATTGGTTTCAACCAATGCTTCCAAACACCCTATAAGTTTATATTTTTGGTGTTGAGATCTTCAACAGAAATTAGAAACGAGTAAATTGAAAAATGATGATAAACAATAAAATTATAAAAAAGATGATAAAACTCAAAAGTAGAATTGATAGTGAAACAACAGTAGAAAAATGAAAACCACACCAAATTTTTCAGAGTTTCCGGAAAAAGCTTTATGGACTCCCATCACTTTAGCAAGCATTGGGTCTAAGGTATGGTTCATAAATCGACACGTTGTATGAAGACAGGGAATAGATGTAATTGATGAGAAGGGGAAAGGTCATGGAAGTGAACCTGCTTGCTTATCTGCTATCGTTTATAATAAATTTATGTATTTATTATTTGTTAGCTGATGAGAATATATTTCTACTAACGGGTTTTTATTTTTATTTTTTGGTTTACAGGTTAAACGAACGCATAATCAAGTAATCGGGCCATTTGATTGTACAAAATACACCAACACGAATCAATGACGGAAGCAAGCTTCAACTTACTATTCTTTGTTGCTAACCAAGATTTTTCCTTTCCCCCGGGCCTTTGTAGTTATGGCTTGGAAGCATTTTGCATGTATATCGAACCTATGACTGTCACTAACTTTGGCCAAATGCAACTCAATTGTTGCCAGGCTTCACTTTTAATGTTTTTTCTTGCCTACAATGGTATTGTGTAAATTTGTATTGCCGATATACAAGTACTTCATTAATTTTCTCACTTTGTGGAGCATGGTTCTTCCTTTAACTTTGGTTGGTGATGGGGGACTAGAGTTTTCGCCTAAATCACGCCACTGTGGCAAAGGCAACACAAATTGAAATTTGTTTGTGAAATTTTTTTTAATTTTATTTTTTTTTTAATTTTAAATGGAACATAAAATTGAAATTAACAAATATAGAGGCAACACAAGTAATCACACGCGCTTTAGAGAAATCCTTTCCAACCTTAACTAATCTCTCGTAAGGGAGTAGGAATTCTTTCCAACTTTTATTAATTTCTCGTAGAGGAATACACTAAGCTAAGGATTAACTCTAAGATCGCACACTTGGATCCTAGCAACAAGCTGACCATCCATTATAGTACCACCCCAGCCTGGAGCACTTAACCACATAAGCTCGCACATTCCCAACCGACTGCAGCCATTTAGAAGCGAGACATATAGGATATCAACTCTAATTTTAACTTTTATCTCAACTCATGAGTTGTCATTAATTTATTAGTAAATATAGTTTATTGGTATAACACTCTTTTAGAACACCTATCAATAAAACAATTAAAACTCATAAATTAAGATAAAAGTTGAGATTAAAATTGATATTCTTAACCTTTTTTATGTGTGTGTGTATAGAGTGTTCAAGAATAAAAGATTCAGTTAGAACATATATTCGAAGAAAAGTTTTTTAGTGAAATAAACTGAACAATAAGTTATTTGGGGAATACATATGAGAAAATAATATTTGAAAGAGCACAAAAATATACTTCATAAGGGTATATTAAGAACAAATATCTTAGTGGGACAGTTAGGAAAAAAAAAACATGAGGATTACTTCTGAGACAATGATGATTGATGAGGTTGTTTGGAACCAAATTGAAACTTAAAGTTGAAACTCAAGCACTGTATTATACGAGAGCATTATACTATTAGCATACTTTTGTTTTACATTGTAGCAGTTGAAACTTTATTGTTGGAATTTGATTCTAAACGGCTATTACATATTAAAAAGTATTTTAATTAGGATAACTCTGAAAAAAGAAATGCATTTAAAGAGGAAAAAACCATAACTAAGAAAAAAATCGAGGAATGGAGTTTGATCAAAATTATGAAGGCTTTGTTTGACAACATTGTTAGAACTTATTAGTTTCAACTGTTACAGTGTAAAGTTCTTACATGTTACAGTATAAAGTAAAAGTAAACCATCGAAGGATGTGGTGTAGTGGTGAGGACATCTTTGCTAGGTCTCTTCTTTCCATCCCTCCAGAGTTCAAATCCCCATATCTGCACTTTGGGGCCATTGTGCCAATGTGCACCGCTTGTGTGTGGACTCAGTGGCAGCTAGACAAATCTCGTTGGATGGACAGAAGAAGTCTAGTTTGGCCCCTTTCTACGTCTCAGTGGTCCCCAAGATTGCCAATGAGCCGAAAGGGATAGGGGAGTCAAGTGCACCACCTGACCCCTTTTTTTAATGATAAAAGGAGTAAAAGTATGCTACAGTGTATAGTTTTCATATACTACAATATTTTAGATTTAACTATATAATTCCAACTACATTCTCAAATACACTCGAAATAGTTGAAGACACATTCTCTCCTCTTGTTTAAACGAGGACATGCTTGATAAAAATTATTTTTCATGGGGACAAATTAGAAGGAAAAGGAGAAATACAAAATAGATGTACGAAAAATTCGACCGTAACCAAATAATGTCTATTATACACATTAAACACACGTACATGTGTGTATATATATATATACATGTAATAAAATTGAAGCATATTTAACAATATATAAATGAAGATGCATAAAATGACAAAGTAGACAGACGAGAGGTTTGAACAGTAACAAACAAAACTTGCCAAGTGTGAATACGTAATAAAAATCGGGTATATTTGAACGAATAATGCTAGGGGCACAATTCTAGTACCACCCCTTATGTTTTATCAACAGATATAACCTCTTGGTATTAATTGATGGAAAAATCTTTTAAATACTTGTTAAATGACAAATTACAAATTGGTATAAAAAATAGGATTAGAGTTGGTGTTTTTAACCATTTTCATATTTAAACTTATTGAATTTTTTTGAATTATTTTCATATTTGTCCACTAAACTATGTTACTTATCTCACTTTACCCCTCGACTTTGAAAGTGTACCATTTTATCCCCTTAAACCTTATTTTGTTAACAAGTATCCCCTTTCATCCAACTTTATTAGTTTTTGGACTTTTTTTTTTTATTTGCAGAATATTTTAATATCCCCAAACCATGTCAGGTGTGTTATTTTGCTTGTGTTGTGCTTTTTGTGTCGCTATGTCCCCTTATTTTTTTTTTTAGCAAATACTCCTCTTGTCAGTTTGGCTTAATAAAATGATTTGTTTTTGTTCAAACCTTAAAAGACTTTCACATCAAAGCAGTATGTATACCCACAACTTCCATGAATATTTTTTACAACGTGACATTCAAATACGAATATAAAGAAAATTTACGGGATTAAAAACAATCCTCTACAAAAGGTCAAAATAATTGTTATGCTTTAAAACAATTCAAGAGTTTTAATTTTTTAAGGATTTTGTTTGTTTTTTTTTTCCTTAAGCTCTTTTTATTTTGGGCTAGAATGACCTATTGTAAAATATTCCGTCAAAAAAGTCCAAAAACTGACACAGTTGAATAGAAAGGAAAACTTGCTTACGAAACAAAGTTTAAAGGGATTAAGTAATATATTTTAAAAGTCAAGGGCAAAGTGACATAAGTGATAGTTTGAGGAGAAATGTAAAAATAATCTTTTTTTAAAGGTATGTACCATAATATGAAACGTGCATTTTGATCGAGTATTATTATAGATAGGTTTATCATATTTAACAAGAAAAGATATTCATCGGACGAATAATTGAGGTACAACGGGAAGAAAAATTATGTTTGAAAAATCTTGCTTGAAGGCCTATAAGGTTGTTTAGAAATTTTTTCTTTTCCCATATACAACTATTTTAGTATGAGATTTTTCTAATTAATGGGTATTTTAATAATTGACCAAAAATCAAAATTTTTTATATTTTACTGTGTTGCTTGGACCACCCCTTTAATTTGATTGGTTAATTTTGATATAACATAAATATATATATATATATATATATATATATATATTGAAGATTATGTAGTGTGTTTGAATAATAAGTTCTTCCGCATGTAAAAAAGTTTTAAGTACCTTAAAAAAAAAAAAAAAAGAGAGAGACTAAGGCTCTCTCTAAGATTATGTAGTTTTTTACTTTACATAAAAAATAAAGAAAATAATATTTAACAGAAAAGGAAACTAAAATGAAAGAATTCAATTAAACCACAATAAAAACAAATAAGAGACAACTAAAATACTCAAAAACTCACAAAATATTAAGTTAAAAATATCCCATTTATAAGTATAAAAAATAGCTTATCAGTTGTTGCTGTTGTTGTTTTTGTATGTCTAGGAAATTAGTAGAAAAATAGGGGTTTGATAAGAAATTTTTAAACTCAGATTTTAGTACATTTCTTTCTTTTTTTAATTCAAGTGTTTAAATGCAATTTCAAATATAAATGTTGCCGTTATTGTCATTAATTAAACTGTTTATCTCGTTAAATAAATTAACTAAAGTTTTCATGTCTGTATGTTTATTCTTTTACAACACTTTTTTCAATTATTTTTTATTACAACTTCATAATAATCATATGGTTTAGACTTAATTTTAAGATAGTTTTCTTTTCTTATAAATTTGTTTTAGGCGTATTATAAGATATAATTCAATTTACTCTAATAATTTTAATATGTTTTGGATGGTCAATTATATCTACTGCCTATTAGAATTAGGATTGCGGATTATTTTTTTTATTTTCCTATTTTCCGTGGCTTAGGAACTAGATTGATTAGATTGACATTATTTCTTTTTCAAAGAGGCATAATTAAAATTTGAAAGCATGGAAATTTAAAATCTCTAAGTTGCAAATCTATGTTTTATTATTATTTTTTTTTTTTTTGAGAAAACTATTTTTTATACGAATAAATTATTTTTTCCCTGGAACTTTTGATATCGTGACATTACTGAAACAATATCTCTTAATTTTGTTTTCATAATGAAATTAACGCTCTTTTATTATTTTTTTTATTCTATTCTTTTTCTGTATTCATATGACGTCACGTCTTTATTTTCTTTCTTTCATATATTTCTTTGAAATTCATAATAGATGATTTATTATTATTATTATTTTTTTGCTCTAAGTTGATTTATTGTGATTAAGTTTGTAGGGTTCACGGAAAATAAAGAGGCAATCTATGCGGAAGATGACCCAGAATTGGGTCCGACGTTTTATAATTTTCTCCATTATTTATAAACCATGTTCTCAAATCTTCGGAACTTTTTTTCTTCTTTTCTTGTTTTCCCATGGTATAAATGACCAATATTATTGTCATCTTTCACAACTTAAGCAAACTCATTTGTTCCCTACAAAAAAATGTCCTTGCATGTTACTAAAAAAATTCAAAGTGGCAAAAAATGATTATATAAAAAATTACAAATCCGCGGTCAGAGTGATTAGCTAGTAATAGGAAAGGAAAAAAAAGAGAAGAAAAGAAAGAAAAATGAAGAGAAGAATATCTAGTGTTTGGTCCTTTTCTACGTACACCCTACTTGAACTATATGATTTGTATTAAGGGTTAATGAGATAACTGACCAATCATATTTATTGAATTAAAATATAGCCCAATTATATTTGTCGGATTAAAATATGATTTTAGTTTGTAAAAATTTTATAAATGTCTTAAAATGATATAATTAAAATTATTACTATATAATTATATAGTATAATATGTAATCTTATTAAGATAATTACTATATCATTGAAGATATTTTTAAGATATTTTGTATATTGAGTTAGATTACAATTTCATAACAATAATTTGACCATTTATTATGGTTTTTTCTTGTTTTAAATGGTTGTCCAAAATTTCATAGGAATGAAATAGGCTTTGTTCATCTGCAATACCTTCCTGTGAGTTCTCTCCCTGATATTTGGAAAGCATTTGAATGCTATAACAAAATATCAAATAATTGACTCGGCGCATTATACAATACCTTTATTTTTCTGTCCCCAAAATAAAAAAGTATAATTAAATTAGGTTGGGATGGAGAACAAGATTACATCAATAATTTTTTTAATAAAAAAGAAAAAAAAAAAAAAACCCAAATAACAAGTAATTTCACTCCCATCTTTTGGCATTGCAGCACAAATCTCTTTATTAATGAGCATTACATGACATAATTCTTATACCTTCACTTGTCAACATTATTTTTGTACTTATAGAAGGTAGAACACACAAGAAAATAACCAAAATTTAGCACACCCAAGATGAGTAACGCCCAGTACACATTATCAAGCCTCCCTTTGTTTATATCGTCCGGTAACCATCCGGTAACCCTCCGAACCAAATCAAATAGAGCTGAGCTTAAGTAGTAAGCTATAGCAATTGCAATTGATACCATAGCAGTTGCTGTGCTTTTAAGTGACACAGGGAATTCTTGATGGTAGAAACCAACTTGGCCAGGAAAATGAAATGCTTCTCCAATTCCAACCAAAACCAGCTGTGGAAATAGCCACAAGGCCAACATTGGCACGAAATTAGAACCATGATTATGGGCTACCTTGAGACGCTTTGACTCCACAAGTGCCGACACCACCATGGCAAGCACGATCGTCAAGTGGCCTACTCCGATTCGTTGGAGAGGCGTTGGGGATCGACCAGTCAGTTTATGCCACATGGGATAAAGGAAACGATCAAGTAGTATGACAAATATGGAGCTTGATATGAAGACTAGAACTTGGAAAGACCCTGTTGGGATTTTGAAGTGTGAACCGAGGTGGCGATCCATGGTTAGAGCTTGGAGGACTGTTAAGCTGCCTTGGACTGCTATTGGAGTACTCAAAAATATACTGGATGACCACAGTGGGAGAATTTTTATGAGAGCTTTTAGATCTTCTACTTGTTGGACTGTGCACAACCGCCATGGCTTTGCAACTGAGCCATCTGGTTTTAGGTCACCTTCAGTTTTTAGTGCTGCTCGGTTCAGAACCCTGCATACAAATTTTGACCTTTTTAAGTGATTAAGCAGGAAATGTGTCACATTTTTGCAAATGAAATTTTGCCCAAGTCTGTGATAGATTGTTTGTTCTTAAGCTGATTTTTGGTGGGTGAATTTCAGTTTTGTTACTAGTAATAAATTTCCCACTCTTTATTATATAGTGCGTAAACGTATGCTGGTGTATTGTCACTCAAACTTTGTACCTGAAATTCTTTGCTGGCGTTACATCCACTGTATTTGCACTTCCATCATGGCCATAGTAGTAATCCTCAGTTCTAGATGAGATTAGAACCTTCCGTTTCCAAAAACAGGCGACAACTACGCGAGCTAAATCCAAGAACGGACTTCCTTGTGGTTTATCGCGAAGGTAGAAACGCTTTCCAGACAAGAAAATTGCTAAACCAATCAAACTAACAAGAACGCAAAGGCCAAACCCCAATTCCCAACTAGCATTGTCCTCAACATACACAATTACTGTTGAAGCTATCACAGCAGACGTGGACATGATAAAGAAGAACCAGTTGAAGAAAATATCTCTGTCGTCTTGTTTTTCAAAGTGATTTGCACCAAATGTAGCCAAGATAAAGCGAGTACCTCCTACTCCAGCTGATAACAGAGCCAAGCCAGAGTATAGCACTGCATACTGAAATCTTGATGGTGATTTGCACAAGCTCGGCAATCCCTTTTTGCATGGTGGTGGCCTCAAGGGATCAAGGATTGCAGTTAGAGAAAAAAGAATCATTCCCTGCAAAGAGGAACATAAAATCAGTTGGATAGTGGCAGAGCCGGAAAATATTTTCCGTGCACTGAAAAAATTTAGAGAATTAATTGAGTAGAAACAATTTATGTTTTGCACTTCCATTCATGAATGTGACTCCGCCATCAGCGGTGGTCAAATTTATGTTGAAATGGCATGGTATTAGTACGTAAGAGCGGGGTGATAAACATCATGAAAACTTCACTGTGAACATTTTGAGCTCACATATGTCAAAATACTGTTAAGTTTTGTAAAAAAATAAGTAATTCGTCCTAATATTTTACTCTTGACAACTTAAATTTTTAAATTTAATGATGCGTATTGTTTTTCAGTACAAATTTGTGGTAAAAGAAGTTAAAGGAAAGTAGCTAGTTACCAGTAGATTAATACAAGAAGAGAAAGAGATGACAAAGAAACAGCCAAAGAAAGAGTCCGCAATGATTGCACCGATGATCGGAAACAGATTGATACAACCGCTGACAACATTTGAAACCTGAGCAGCATCAACCCTCTTCACATTAAATTCTTCTATAAGATACACTATCAAGTTTGATAGCCATCCCCAAGCAGCAAGTGTCAAGCACATCAACGTTCCTGGCTTGTTACATAAAACAAAAACACTTGTATTACCACACGTTTTTATCTCGTGTGTGTATTCATGTAAAGAAAGGGAAGATAGAGGACAGACCAGTGGTGAAGGGAAAAGCAATCCAACCACTGCGTTTTCTACCAGGATTCAGCGTCGGTACTTTGGCGTCAAGCTCGGAACTCGATTGCTGCAACTCAGTTGCTGCCATTTTCATACCAAATGGTGCTGCTAAGTGAATTTAGTACTGTTCTGAGATCAAATGATCATCTAGCAGTTTTAATGCATCAAGGACAAACGCTAACTTTAACATTGGAATCCTATTCTTGAGCTGCTTTCTGTATTAGATTATTACCCTGAGAGATGCTTTGATTCTACATGTAGAGACCAAAGTTAGAAAGCTATTTAGATGCCACCTATGGCCTTTGTTTATTATCAATAGCAAGGCGTAACAGATACTATTTCTGATTCAACTTTACTTAGAGATACTATTTATTTATTCTAAATATTACGCTAATGAGCCAAAGATTGGAAACGTTCATTCATGTTGGATTTGAGACTTCCACTAGCTATAAGATACTTTTTACATCTATTTTTCAATTAAACTTTCGCTTTTAAAAAATACAATTGACTTTGAAAGTGTCCTGAAAACTTGTAATAATTAGCAATTAATTTCAAGCATTTTGTGAGAATAAATGTTATCATCAGAATCTTTGCTTTAAATATATTCGGCTTTGGAATTGATAATGGATTCCTCTTTCAGAAAATTCCCCCACTACAACTCTCCAATATTGGCAATCGACTTGTAATAACATGTTGGAGATGCTTGAAGATAATTAAAGGCCTAGTTTGTTTATAACATACTCTTGTCTTAGTGATTTAAGCAAAAAAAAAAAAAAAAGGAAGGAGAAGAAGAATAAGAAGAAGATTTCTTGTTGATGACCACCTCCCTTGGTCACATTGAGCATCAACATACTTTTTGTGCGTTGTAGTTCTTTAGATTTTAATTTGCCTTTATCTTCAACGGTTTCCCATTATTCAAGACAAGAATTAGGGACCCCTCATGTTCCCAAGTGAGACTGAAAATTCTTGGTAAGACAAAGAAACTAGGCCCATTTCAAATATAAATAAATAAATAATAGAATAAAAACTTAGCCTGGGAAAGAACTAAATAATATGCTATAGCAAGTACACATATCCCAAAACCCATGCCCAACTAACATTGTCCTAAACATTCACAATGGCTGCTGCATACACATAGTTCGTAAAGACGTACCAGTTGAAGCCAGTCGCGGCGACCACTTTTCGCATGCTGTGGCCTCAGAATATCTAGCATTGCAGTTAAAGCAAAAAGAATCACTCCCTGCAAAAAGCAATACCAAACGTGGTGGTAGAGTACCATTCTTTGTCTTTAAAATTTTGTACAAACAGAATGAAAAAGTACTAGATAGCTAGCTACCAGCAAGTTGATGGAAGAACAAAAGAAGACAACAGAGAAGCACCCAAAAAAAGAGTCTGCCACGATTGCCGCGATTACTGTGGACAGACTGATACAGCCATGGACAACATTTGAAATCTGAGCAGCATCAACACTCTTCACGTTGAACTTTTCTATGAGAAAAACTATCTAAGTTTGTGGAAAACCCATAGAAGAGAAAAACCACAGTAGAGGTAGAAGTAAATCTGTTGTATCAAAAACCTTAATACACCCGTATCATAACATAGGAATAGAGCTCTCGATCAATCCACCATCACCACCATCACCACAGACCCAAAAAATTATCATAATTATATTTTTACCACAAATGTCACACCGCATATTTTTTAGGCTAGACTAACAGAATTTAAATCACGGTATTCTGATACTATACATGGTATACATACACCATGCCACACATATTTATATATTGTCACGTAGAGATCAAGGACAGACCAATGATGAACAGAAAAGTGATCCAGCCGCCATGTTTATTACCGCCAGAACTTGAAATTTGAGCTTACATCATCCTTATTGGAACTTGATTGTTGCCATTTTGATTCCAAACGGTTTTGGTTAGTACCCTTTATATATGTATAAATATATATATATATATATATATATTTCTATTTATATATATAATGCCAGCTATATTGCAGTTCTTGCTATATATATATATATGTCTATATATATATATATGTCTGTGTGTGTGTATATATATATATATATATCAAATTATCATGTTATAACTACAAAAATTAACTCAACTTTAGAATCATATTCTTGAGATGTTTTCTATGTTATATAACTGTGCTGAAAGATGCTTTGATTCTACAAATAGAAACCAAATTTGGAAAGTTGAGAGGCCGCTTATGGTTTTTAGTCAGTATTTTAATAGCAAAGCATTACTTTTTTAGACATTTATATTGCAACTTTAGTCAATGTGCCACTTTCGAAGAAGCGATTCCTTTGTACTTTTTTATTTTAAAAAAGTATCAACTAACGAGAAACACGTATTAAATTTGAGACTTCCACTGCCTCTCAAGATTCTATGTATCTATTACCCGATTCTCTTTTTGTATGAACTGTAGAGAATATGACTGACTTTGAACTTTGCTTTTGCTTCCACTTCAAATATCTACAGAAAAATTGTTACAATCAGAATACTTCTTTTCAATTTAGTCGGCTTTGCATTATATTCGATCGCTTTTACATAAAATCCCTCCACCACACTTGTATATGATCCTTCTTTTATAAAATTTCAAATTTGTTATATTATCCTTGTTTTCTGTAATCAGTCAACAGCCATCGATCTAGAATTTCGGACTTCTACTGGTAAGATATTTCCAGTTTTTTCTATTAGGAGTTAAGTTGTAGAGCTTAATTTAACGGCTCGATGAATTATTGCTTTACATTTGTAAATTTAGTTGCTTCAGTTTTTTTTTATATATATAAAAGGGATGTTGAATTGAGGTTTGATTGAAAGGTTGGAGAAAAACAGAGTTACGCGTTATGTGTGATTTTTTCATGTAAATTTTTTTCATCATAGTGAATTTTTTAAAGCGACTAAAAATAGACGTAGCAGTAAACCATAATAAATTTTATGTTTCTTATTGCTTATTTTCTTCTTCTAATTTTTTTCCTTTTAGTAAAATTAGGACTTCTAATTCATAACATTAAGAAACATAAAATAAATAAATAGGCTGCAAACTCGAAAATTAAATCAACAAAACAACCTAAATAGAAGTTCAACGCTTACGGATAGCAGACAGTAAGGTGATTTTATGTCTGTTTTCTCAGTCATATTTTTGTTCATCCTGTTAAAAGTTTGCCACGTCAACTTAAAATGGAATAGCTGTGACAAATATTACAAACTCCAATCCAAATGCCAATATTGATCTTATATATGCGGCACTAAAATGTATAAAAACGATATATTTAATGTTATTTTATTTTGTGTTTTAATGTATTATTTTAGATGTTATATTTACATTTGTTATAATCATTATATTTAAAAAGTTGTAAGAGTAAACTTTTTTTAGGTAATAAAAGTAAACTTTTAGTTATAAAATAATATGAAAATCTTAATATTCTAATAATTAAATTGAAAACAAAATGCATTAATTAATAGCAATTAAATGCAAAATTTGACATAAGCTATACTTGGTGTTAAATTTATACAAAGTATAACAAATGTCAAATTTACCCCAAAGAATATAGCATGCAATAGAATGATTTTCTTGCTCAAATGTTAAAATTTGGCACTAGCATATTAACTAAAACTTTTGGCTACTGTAGTGTAAAGCTCTATCATCTTACAATAATCAAAAAAAGTGAATTATAGTGTAAAGTTCTCACATGCTGTAGTTTTTAGTTTAAAACTTTTAGTTCTAACCACACCTCTCAGACACCGTGTAAATTTTGAATGCACGGGAGATGCTAGCAGAATACATGAGAGGAATTTGGGGCTTTTGCATATGGCAGATGGCCGATTGTTAAAGCGGAGTACTAGACTGAACAGGAATAGCAATTGACATCTCTTAGAGCTTTCTTACTTTAGGTTGATGTGCCAAAAATAGACTGGATAGAAAGAGAATTTGACAGAGAAAATAGACAAAAGATCCGCGTTCAGTTATCAGCATTACATATCAGAGACCGAGCTACTAACATCCCTTTCCTTGTCAGCATTTGTTCGGTACTTGTACAGAATGGCACAAACTAAAAAATAACCTAAGTTGAGCACTCCCAATACAACAAACAACCAGTACACATTATCAAGTCTCCCTTTATTTATATCATCCGGTAGCCACCCAGTGACCCTCCGAATTAGGTCGATTAGAGCCG
>CAMOHE010040192.1:0-16989 GCA_946598075.1 Artocarpus hirsutus | reverse complement strand
TTTTCTAATAAGTGTCCCAGAAACTCATCAGAAAGGTATTCTCCACCTCGATCAGATCGAAGTGCCTTTATGGGTCTACCTAATTGTTTTTCCACTTCAGCCCGAAACTCCCTAAACTTGTCAAAAGTTTCACTTTTGTGGTGCATTAGGTACACATACCCATACCTTGAGTAGTCATCAATAAAAGTGACGAAGTACTCATACCCTCCTCGTGCCCGGATGTTCATTGGTCTGCAAACATCACTATGCACAAGTTCTAGAACCCCTTCGGCCCTATTGCCCTTAGACCCAAATGGTCTTTTGGTCATTTTACCCTCCAAACAAGATTCACATTGAGGTATAGAGTCCACCTTTAAGTGACTTAAAGGTCCATCCCTTACCAACCTTTGAATCCTATTTAGGTTAATATGACCAAGGCGCAAATGCCAAAGATAAGTCTTATTAGAATGAGAAGTTTTAGGCCTTTTAGTGTTATTATCATTTATCTCAGCATTAAGGAGTAAGTCCATCATAGGTTTGATAAAATATAGATTATTTTGCATCCATCTAGAACAGATAAAAGATTTGTTTTTACGAATCACCACTTTATTATTAAAAGAAACAAAATAAGAGTCTTTAAATAAACAAGCAATAGATATTAAATTCCTTTTGAATTTAGGAACATAAAAACAATCTCGCAAAATTAAATTCCTATAATTATCAAAGTAAAGATGGACATCTCCCACTGCTTCCGCTGAGACCAAGGATCCGTCGCCCATCCGAAGCGTGAAGTCTTCATGAAGCAGACTTCTCGTTTCTCTGAATCCCTGCAGAGAAACACAAACATGATTAGTTGCACCGAAATCTATGACCCAAATGTCACTGGATTCCTCAACCAAACAAGTTTCTAAATACAGAAGATCACACTTACCTCCTTTGGAAAGGAAGTCCTTGCAATGCTTCTTTATGTGCCCGACCTTTCCATAGAAGAAACACTTAAGCTTCTTTGGGTTCTTCTTCTTCTTCTTCTTGCTCTTGTTGTTAGCAGGAATAGAAGACTTTCCGTCCTTGGCCTGTTGTTTCTTTCCATTCCCAGAGTTAGGATTGGAACCAAAAGCAACCGCCAAATTGGCCTCGCCACTAGCAGGAGACTCCCTGATCAGTCGTTCAAACTCTTGTAACTGTTTCATTAATTCTGTTAAGGTCATATCCCGTCTATTGCTTAAATTAAAAGTAGCTTTAAACGAAATATACTCCTTTGACAGAGTCTCAAAGACCATAGTCATCTGAGTTTCAGCAGCGATGTTTGCTCTATGGGTTTGTGCCTTAGCGAGGTAACCCATGACCAACATCATGCGCTCCTTTACAGACGTCCCCGGCCTCTGTCTATAGTTTAAGAGTTTCTGAAGCGCCCCTTGCCGCTTTGTTATGGCTTGGCCTCCAAACATATCTTCAAGATTATCCAAGATCTACTTAGCAGTCTCATAATCTTGATGTTGAGCCTACAGCACGTTATTCATGCTAGCCATAACATAGCAACGGGCCTGATCATTTGCATCTTTCCAGCGATCGTACGCTTGGAATTGCTCATTAGTTGAGTCTCTCGTAGGCATGATAGAAATCATGCAAAAATATCTGATCCTCTCAGAGATCCAATCTGGTACATGATAGAAATCCCTTCCTAGTGGTCGGGACTGCCATGTTCTTCCTATGGACCAACGATGGAGGCCTTAGGTCCTCTCTTCGAAAACCTTCTCCCACTCAATCTTTTGAAATCAAGGTTTTATTTTAAAAGACATGCATGAACAATTTTAATATGAGTGGCACTCCTTATTCTATATGACATGTTATGAATATACATGGCAAAACATATTATAATGCAGACAAACAAAGCAATTAAGCAAAGCTACAAGCAAAATAATAATAAATAACCGTAATATTATGGTTCCATCCTAGAGAATAGAAAATAAAGATTACAAAAGAATAATCGAAACATAATATTGATTCTTCACCCTTGAATCTGTATCCTTCTTCATGTAAGGCCCATCCGTAAGTGTTAAGTCTTCAAGAATTGAACACTCAATATTTCTGGTCAAATCTACATTTAATGTTTCTCAGAATTATCTCAAAAATAAAATTAAAACTACACAAAAAAACTGTACCTTTTTTGGAGAAATTTCCATCTCTCTGCCGGCAAGCCGATCTAGGTGATCGGCCTGCCGGTCATGACCCATCGGCTTTCCGAACTAGAAGTTTGGCCTGCTGCCAGAGTCGTCTAATTTTTGCCCGGCTGATGGCCTACCGAACCTCACATCCGGCCTGCCGATCTACGACCATCGGCTTGCCGAACTAAAGAGTTCGGAATGCCGACCGAGCAGAAATCATATTTTCCAAAAAATTCAATTTTTAATGCAATTCATCAATTTTATTTTCAACAATTCAAAAACATAAAATTAGAGACTCAGGAAATTCATGGGTTCGCCATCATCCATCTTCTAGGTCCGTCTTGTCTGAATGACTATTTAATTACAAAATTTTTACAAATTTAAAATTGAATAATAATTCCTAGACGGAGATGATAGTCATAATGGTGTAAAGAAGGGGTTGTTCAAGGGATGTAGGTCATTTTTTGAAGTTGATGGATGTCACTTAAAAGGAACATATAAAGGAATGTTATTGACTACAGCGGCCTTTGATGCCAACCTATAGTTTATCCATTGGCCTATGCAATTGTAAAGAAGGAAACAAAGGAAAGCTAGAGGTGGTTTTTAGGTAGATTGATAGATTTCATTGGCAAGAGTAATAATGGTATTCCTTGGACCATTATGAGTGATCGCCAAAAGGTAATGAAATTTTTAATCTGTCTTGATTGACTTGCCTTAACATGGCTAGAATTTGTGTTTTGTTCATTGTTTTGTGATTCTCTTATTATATATCAATGATTGTTTAATATATATGGTTAGCATGTTTTTTTTTATATTTATTTAGGCAATTATAGAATTGGATTCATGAAATACGCTTTACTAAGTTTAGATACTTAACTAGCATTGATTGCATTAACAAAGCATGGATAATGGTTAAATGAAAAAAAAAAAAGAAGATCACCCTTTATAGATAAAACAATGTTAGTTAGAGTAGGTGCACTAAGGATTAAATAATGTTATAAGTTTTTAGAGACATTTAATCAATAAAGAGTTTATTATTTTCATACATCAAATGACGTCCTCTTTATGTTCATTTTTATTGAATATATGATAAGCAAACAAAAGTTTGCGACTGTCAGTCTAAGCATTTAAGATCGTGTATATGATGGACACATTATAGACCTAAATCTTAAAAGTTATTGTCTAAATGATAAGTTCTGCAATTGAAGGAATAAAGCCAGGTGTTTTATTTATGTTAAGATTGTTATGTCGTCTACATGCCTAATGGGAGATGACTTATCTTAGTCATCGGAGTGGGACTCCGTAAGTATAAACATTGATATATTGTTATAGGTGACAACATACTAGATCAGGACAAAAGTTGAATTGATTTGTTTAGTTATTCTATTTGTTTAAATCAATTTATTTTAGACAGTCATATATGTTGTATCTTAATCTTGAAATTAATTAATAGGCTCGTATTTTTGACTTGTGTCTTTTGATGTACCAAAAGGTGACATCTTAAATTAGATGAAGGTATGCATATTGGTGCATCAGAGACATGACTTTTGATTGATGTAGACTTGTTATTCATAGATATAGAATCTATAGCATTTTTGTAGATAATGATATTCTCTTATAAGCATAATCTTATAATTGGAAGACTAGAGCGCTCAACCATTTGGATACATGTTAGACATAGGTGCCTTAAGGAGTAAAATATTGTAATATGTTTTTAGAGACATTTTTATTAATAAAGAGATTATTCATTATTTATATTTCTAATGTTGTCCCCTTTATGTTCATTTCTATTGAATGTATGATAAGCAAACAAAAGTCTAAGACTGTCGGTTTAAACCTTTAAGAATCGTGCATATGATGGACGGATTATACAGAAGACGTGAATCTTAAAAGTGATCGTCTAAATCATAAGATCCGCAATCAAGGGAATAAAGGTGGGTGCTTTCATGTTAAAATTATCAAATTGTCTAAATTCCTAACAAGAGATGGCTTGTTTTCATCATCAGAGTGAGACTTTATGAGTAAAAACATTGGTGCATTGTCATAGGTCACGATGTATTGGATCAGGGACATAAAAGTTGAATTGATTTGGTTAACAATTCTGTTTGTATAAATTAATTCACTCTAGATAATCATATATATTGTGTCCTAATCCTGAATGACTAATCGGTCCATATTCTTGACTTAGTCTTTTGATGTACTAAAGGGTGACTTCCTGACTTTATGATGGTACTTATACCATTACATTGGAGATATGACTCTTGATTGTGTAGACTTGTTATTCATAGATATCGAATCCATAGCTCTTTTTATAGAGTTAATGATATTATTTTATATGCTTCATCCTGTAATTGAAAGACTGGAGCACTCAACAATTTGGGTATGTAGGTGTAACTGAATGGTATATTATCTATGGATAGTAAGTATTCCAATAGTGTGATAATGGAATTAAGATAAAAATACTCAGGAAGGTAAAATGGAATTTATCCTTAAGTCAATTATGAATATTATATGGGGATGCAACACATTATGTTAGTCGAGAGGACTATGGAACTTAGTTGGATTTATGTTTAGGAAAATGACTTAGATTGGTATAACTTAAATTCCAATTCCATTTATTCATGTTTCTTTGAACTTAGTGCTTTTAGTTGCCTGAACACCAATTAGATGATTTTTGTATTTAGAATTAATACTAGAGGGAAGGATTTTGAATACATGTTTAGGAAGCATAACCTAGGAAATTATAAAAGTCGAGACACCTATAGTTTTCTTTGTGACTAATAAATATAATTAGAACAAAATGAGTCATTAATAATTGGTTCACAATAGAGATATTGAAATTAATTGATGTGGGCATTTCTCAATCTGTACTCAGGGGACGAAATTGGGATACATTATAATTCTAGGCCAATAAATTGGAGAATTTCAATTGACATTAATTTAGGCAATTACTGAGTACAATGAAGACTAGATGAAATAGTACCTCTAGACCTTTCCTGTTATTGTTTATTTATTTTTTAATATTTCATAAACTTTATTTTTAATTTCATTTTGGTTTATTTTAATTTCAATATAAATTAATTGGTTGTTCAAAAAATCTTAGAATTAACATAGTTTTGGTAATTAACTGAAAATTAACACAATCACTATGAGACGATCTGGGTGTTTGGCAAAGTCAGTTCCCACCACAAACTCAGTTATGAACAGTATAAAGCTCTCACATGCTACAGTAACAATACAAAAAATTACTACAGTGTAAAGCTCTCACATGCTACAGTAAAAGTGGTTCTTACCATTGGTTCCCACCACCTTCCAAACACCCCCGATATTTGCATTTTAGGTGCACTTTATTACTTGAATGATCATGTGCGCTTGCGTGTCATAGAATTCAACCAACAGTTGAATAAACTCGAGCAATACATTTAGAATTTTTCTTATAAAATAATAAAAAAAACATGTTATTGCAATACATGTCATATCCCCTAATTGAAAGAAATAAATGCCATGGTCATTGCCATGCATCATGTTACGAGAACAACATTCAGTTGTGAGAGCAATCTCCATTCCATGTCATGAGCCTACCCTTGTCATCATCATTGAGTCCCTCACCCCACCAACCCCTCATTGACCATTTCAGACAACATAAAATCCTTCTTTCTCTTTTTTCTTCTCACTTTACTTTTCCTCACTTCCAAAGTTCTCAAGTTTTCTCTCAAGCCTTTAAGTTCCTAAGGATTTCCAGGCAAGATTCTTATCCCTTTTCTTTTTTTTTTCTTGCTATTTTCTATCCATAAATTTGATTTTCTTGCAATTTTTGTTTGGCTCTTTGGGGTTTAGGACCTTTTGGAATTTTCAAGAACTCTTAAAAATTTTTTAGAATCCTGTTTTTTTTTATATGATGTCAAAGAAACCATTGACATTAGTTTAAGTTTGAACAAAAGCAACGATCCCTAAGGTGAGGAGGGGATTCACTACCAATTGAGGCTTGAATAGAGTTTAAGAATTGGTGGTGCTAGAAGTAGCAAAAAGGCTGAGATGGCAGCGGCAGAATCGAGTGATCCCACTATTGAACTGAACAACCCAACTACTTCATCTGGTCAACATAAGCAAATCATGCCCCCTCATGATTACACATCCACAACAAAAAGAGCCTCATTTTTTTTGCAAAGAACTCTCCAATGATCCTAATGAATGATGACTTAGTAGTGATTCGTGTCAGATACAGGATGCCTTTGTTGATGGAAATAAGACTTACTTATCTAACGAACTAGTCGATATGTAAAACAAAGGCTGGATATGTGTATACATGAAATTCCTCAAACTAGGCTCAAGACTCCTGATACTTGACTTTGTGCTTATGCCAAACATGTTACGGTTGCTATTGGCTTTAATAGTAGTCAAAAAAGAAGCAGACACCAACTTCTCCATCATAGATTTTCTGAATTGCTACAACATGAAGCAAAACAACAAAAATATAGGTCAATTTTACTTCGTTTATAGACAAACAAAGCGGATCATTGTAGACTTCATAAATGCAGACAGGTAGTGGGAGGAGAAGTATTTCTTTATGTTAATAAATGAAGACTCTATTGAGCAGCATAAGCAAATCGATTTTCTACTCAAGTTTGGTTATATTGGGGAGTCGAATATTTGTATTTCCTTAGTGCAGTTGTCAACTAATCCTTACAAACTTTCATCTTTTGCAAATTATGAAAACCATCATCCACTAGCTGGTGAACTTTTCAAAGAATTGAGCACAAGACGTGTTGGAAAAGTAGTACGTAGCGAAAATTTAAAAATTTTTAATGCCAGAGTATTTTCTAAAACACAAGTTTGACATGCTGTATGCATAAATTAATCAGATTTTATTGACCTTGTTTGCTGAAGAACTCCTACAATCGATGACGAGAAAGGCATTCTAGAAGAGCCTCAACCAACTGGTCTTCTTTGTTATTCTCTATACACGATTGCACTGCGTCTTCCTTGGTGACTCTCCTTTCAACCAATTGAGAAATACCCAAAAATATCGTTCGTGATTTGTGAACAATAGCTCTTTTAGGGAGTCTCATAATAGAGTGCTCATTCTTGATCTCTCAACTGATTTAAATAACTTATGAGTCTCACTCCCTATTTATAGAGGTTGGACCCAAGGGTTAATCCTTATCAGAATTTAGATCAATATATAATAAAATCGCATAAAAACATGTGATTAGATTATCGTTTGGTTGGCAGGCCGAATTGGCATATCAGCTTGCCGAACTTACTCCATTGGTAGGCCTAATTTGACGATCGGCTAATTGAACCTACCATAAATGATCCTTGCAAATCTTTTATTTTCCACCTAAGATTCTTTGGATAAAGCCTAAGTGTTAATTCAAATAACTTAATAGAAAATTTATCTGATTAAAACAACCATATCTACATAATCTCTAGGAAAATGAATATTCTTGAAAGTTCAACAAATTTATCTTGAATTAATTTTTCATAAAATTAATTGAACTGATAAACATATATTAATTATTTGATCCTATCAAATTTCACCTAATCTTGATAATTTAAGATAAGTCACAATTTATTGAAAAGCATGTCATATTGTTATTAGATTTATTATGAGCTAGCAAAGAGGACCTGCTGGACCTATATAGTTCAAGTTCCTGATAACTATAAAACCCAATATCCTATATATGCATTTCATAATTATCAACTCTAACGCTACTGTACTAAAAGCTTAAAGTTGCACTCTCGAACTATATAGAATTATAAAGTCCGAATAGCTAAGTCTCTATGACATATCATAATGTATCATATCCGCATAGGATATCCATACTCTGCTTAAGGATAAATTCTATCTTACCTTCCTGATTATTTTTCTCTTATGTTCCATTATCACACCATCGAAAAGCTTACCGTCCACAGACAGTATGCCATTTAGTTACACCTATGTATCCAAATGGTTAAGCGCTCTAGTTTTTTAATTTAAGAATAATGCATATAAGAAGATATCATTGACTCTTAAAGAGGAGCTTTGGATTCCATATTTATGAATAACAAGACTACGCTGTCAAGAATCATGTCTCCAATGTACTGGAATGTGCACCAACATGAATTATGGATGTCACCTTTTGGTACATCAAAAAACATAAGTCAAGACAACGGGCCCATTTTTCATCTCAGGATTAAGATACAACATATATGATTGTCTAAAGTGACTTGATTTGCTGAGACATAATTATTAATCTAAATCAATTATACTTTATGTCCCGATCTAAGGCGTCGTCACCTATGATAATGCACCAATGTTTCTATTTGCGGAGTCCACCTCCGATGGCTAAGACAAACTATCCCCTGTTAGGGATATAGACAACATACCAATCTTTGCATGAATAAGGCACTTAACTTTATTCTCTCGATTGCAGATCTTATGATTTAGATTGTCACTTTAGAATCATGTCTTCTGCATAATCTATCCATTATATGCGTGATTCTAAAGGTTTAGATTGATAGTCTTAGACTTTTATTTGCTTATCATACACCTAACAAATACGAACGCAAAGAGGACAACAATTTGGTATATGAACAATAAATAAACTCTTTATTGATAAAATGTTTCCAAAAATATATTACATTTTTGCTCCTTAGGGCATATATGTTTAATAATCTCCCACTTACACTAAGTGAGTAAATTTGACAAATCCTACATCCCCATAGCTTCCACATGCCTCTCGAAAACTCTTTTAGTTAGTGTCTTCATGAATGAATCAGCTAAATTGTTATCGGATGTGATTTTGCATACTGCAACATGCTCGCCCTTACGAAGTCCTTTATCACATGATACTTTCGATCAATATGCTTACTTTTCTTGTGAAATCTTGGTTCCTTAGCATTAGCTATGGTTATAGTGTTATCACAATACAACAATACTACCTTTTCCATGCCAGGAACTACCTCAAGAGCCCCAAGGAACTTGCAAAGCCAGACTACTTCTTTCAAAGCATCACTGGCTGCCATATACTTGACCTCCATTGTTGAATCTAAAGTGCAATCTTGCTTCACACTTTTCTAAACAATGGCACTGCCACTAGAGTAAACACCAAACCAGTAGTTGATCTTCTCAAAGCCAGATAGGACTGGAAATCTGAGTCAATGTATCCTAGAGGTGTTAAATCCTCACCTGAATACACAAGCATATATCCTCGAGTCCTTCTTAGGTACTTGAAAATATGCTTGACTGCAACCTAGTGGTTCGGTCTTAGATCTGATTGAAATCGACTTACTATCCCGATTGTATAACTAATATCTGGTCGTGTACAAAGCATGGCATACATGAGACTACCCACTACCAAAGCATAATGCATCTTTTTCATGTATTCTCTTTCTTCATTAGATTTGGTGTGTCGTTCTTAGAAAGATTAATTCCACAGCTAGATGGATGTCCACATTTCTTGGAATCCTATATTGCATACCTTTTAAGAATTTTATCTATATAGCCTGCTTGAGACAAAGCATCATTATATTCTTTTTATCTCGAAAGATCTGGATACTGAGAATAAAATTAGCTTCACCCAAGTCTTTCATGTCAAACTACTTGGTCAACCATAATTTGACCATTGACAATGCACCAACATCATTGCCAATTAGTAGAATGTCATCTACATAGAGTAGTAGAAAAACTAACTTTCCATCCTTAATGTGTTTATAAACACATGGGTCATCTATATTTTGTGCGAACCCAAAAGTCTTGATCATTTGATCAAATCTTATGTTTCAAGAATGGGAAGTCTGCTTAAGTCTATGAATTGACTTTAGCAGCTTACAAAGCTTACCCTTCTGTCCCTTAGCCTCGAACCTGTTTGGCTGTTCCATATATATGGACTCATCAAGATAGCCATTTAGAAAGGTTGTCTTGACATCCATTTGCCAAATTTTGTAGTCGAGAGTGGCAGCTATGAACAAGAGAATGTGGATGGACTTAAGCATGACAACACGCGAAAATTTTTACTCGTAATTGATTCCTTCCTTTTGGGTGTATCCTTTAGCTACAAGTCTAGCTTTGTAGGTTTCAACTTTTCCATCCACTCCTTTCTTTCTCTTGTAGATCCACTTGCACCTTATGGGTTTTACCCCTCTAGGAAGATCCACAAGCTCTTAGACTCGATTAGTATCTATAGACTTCGTCTCTATGTTCATGGCCTCTGTCTAGATCCACTTACACCTTTCTTTCTCTATGTTCATGGCCTCTGTCTAGACTTCGTCTCTATGTTCATGGCCTCTGTCTAGCTTTGTAGGTTTCAACTTTTCCATCCACTCCTTTCTTTCTCTTGTAGATCCACTTACACCTTATGGGTTTTACCCCTTCAGGAAGATCCACAAGCTCTTAGACTCGATTAGTATCTATAGACTTCGTCTCTATGTTCATGGCCTCTGTCTAGAGTTTCGAATCAACATCCTCCATAGCCTCTGTATAAGTGTAAGGATCCCTATCATGTTCCACCGATTCAACCAAAAAGGCTTCACTATTGAACATATACCTCTTAGGTTGACTCCCGATCCTCCCACTATGTTGAAGCCCCTTAGGTTGTTGTTTGGGTTTGGTTGATTTTTCTACACTGATTGGAATGGTTTCATTTAGAACTCTCGGAGTGAACGAATCACTCGCCAACTCCTTAAGTACCACTTTGCTTCCAGGCTTAAATTCGTCCATGTGACTTTCCTCAAGGAAAGTTGCATTGGTTGAAACCACAACTTTATTTTCCTTTAGGTTATCAAAATTACCCCTTTTAGTCCCTTTTGGATATCCTATAAACACACAAACTACCAAACATGCTTCTAACTTATTTGCTTCCTTAAACAGGACATGAGTCGGACATCCCCATATGCGAATATGGTTTAAGGATGTCTTTTTCCTTGTCCACAATTCGTGAGGAGTTTTAGGAACCAATTATGAAGGCACATTATTCAAAATATAACATGCAGTTTGTAGTGCATATGCCCAAAAGGATAAAGGCAATGATGAATAACTTATCATGGACCTAACCATGTCCAACAAAGTCCTATTTCTTTTCTTAGCTACGCCATTCTGCTGTAGAGCGCCCGGTGTAGTCAAATGGGATAGAATCCTTTTCTCTAATAAGTATCCCAAGAACTCATTAGAAAGGTATTCGCTACCTTGATCGGATCAAGGTGCTTTTATGGGTCTACCCAATTGCTTTTCTACTCCAGCTCGAAACTCCCTAAACTTGTCATAAATTTCACTTTTGTAATGCATTAGGTACACATACCCATACCTTGAGTAATCATCAAAAAAAGTAATGAAATACTCATACCCTCATCGTGCCTGGATGTTCATAGGACCGAAAACATCACTAAGCATAAGTTCTAGAACCCTTTCGATCTTATTGCCCTTAGACTCAAATGGTCGTTTGGTCATCATATCCTCCAAACAAGATTCACATTGTGGTATAGATTCCACCTTTAAGTAACTTAAAGGTCCATCCCTTACCAATCTTTGAATCCTATTTAGGTTAATATGACTTAATCACAAATGACAAAGAGAAGTCTTATTAGAGTGAGAAGTTTTAAGTCTTTTAGAGTTGTTATCGTTAAGCTCTATGATCAACAATAAGTCTATCTTAGGTTTGATAAAATATAGATTATTTTACATCCATATATTATAGATAAAAGATTTGTTTTTATAAATCACCACTTTATTATTGAAAGAAACTACATAAGAGTCTTCAAATAAACAGGCTATAGAAATTAGATTCCTTTTTAATTTAGGAACATAAAAACAATCCCGCAAAAATAAACTCCTATAATTATCAAAGTAAAGATGGACATCTCATACTCCTTCAGCCAACACTAAGCATCTATCACCCATCTGAAGCTTGAAGTCTTCATGTAGTAGACTTCTCATTTCTTTGAATCCCTATAGAGAAACACAAATATGATTAGTTGCTCCAGAATCTATGATCTAAGTGTCATTGGATTCCTCAACTAAACAAGTTTCAAAAACAAGAAGATCGCATCTACCTTGGGAAAGGAAGTCCTTACAATTCTTTTTTATGTGCCTGACCTTCCCACAAAAAAAACACTTGAGCTTCTTTGGGTTCTTCTTTTTCTTCTTTTTGTTCTTGCCATTTGCAGGAATAGAAAACTTCCTGTTCTTAGTTTGTTGCTTCTTTCCATTTCCAGGGTTGGGATTAGAACCAAAGGTAGCTACCAAGTTGGCCTCACCACCAACAAGAGTTTCCCTAATCAGATTTTTGAACTCTTGTAACTGCTTCATTAACTCAGTCAAGGTCATATCTCATCTATTGTTCAAATTAAATGTCGCTCTAAAAGGGATAAACTCCTTAGATAGAGTCTCAAAGACCATAGTCATCTGAGTTTTAGCATCAATGTCAGCTCTATTGGTTTGAGCCTTAGCGAGGTTACCCATGACCAACATCATATGCTCCTTTATAGATGTCCCTGGTCTTTGTTTGCAGTTTAGAAGTTTTCAAAGAGCCCCTTATTGTTTTGTTAGGGCCTAGCCTTCAAACATGTCTTCAAGATTATCCAAGATCTGCTTTACAGACTTATAATCTTCATGTTGAGCCTGTAGCACATTATTCATGCTAACCATAACGTAATAGCAAGCTTGATCATTAGCATCTTTTCAGCTATCATATGCTTGGATTTGCTCATTAGTGGAACCTCTCATAGGCTCGGGGGGACACGGAGTTGTTAGCACAAATTTTAGTTTCTCAAAAGACAGAACAATGTTTAGTTCCATTTCCAATCATTAAAATTCTCATTGGTTAATTGGTTTTTGTCAAGTATCGAAGATAACACTATAACACCCACCATTTCTATGTAACTGTTAATGATAGATATTAAAAGACGTTAAGTATTTTCTTTATGATATAATGTTACTGACCATTTATTTGAGAATTATGACAGGTGACGGTCATGTGAAATTAATGTGCTTAAGGTTTTCATGTCACTTACAATGTATGTATGATAAATATTTAATGTTTTAATTGCGTGTAATATTGAATGTGGTACTTCAACAGGCCGATTTTTCTAGTTCGGTAAGCCGAGTTATCTCTTGGAATAGCAGGCTGATGGATTTCGTCGACAGACCAAACTCACAACTTCGGTAGGCCGATCCTAAGTAATCAGAAGGCTAAAGGCTACTGACGAGAAATTAGCAAAAAATTCCCAAAATTGTGCCATTGATGATTAATTTGATTTGTTGTGAAAATTTTGAATAATTGATATATTTTTACCTCTTTCCTTTAGGGAAGGTTTGACTTTTTTTGAAGCTAAATTTGACTTTATAATGAGGTTTCCTGATTTGAAAAGATGAGATTTAGTAGTTAGAGCAAATCTTGGACTTTTTCCATATGTCTCCCCATCATATATGCATATACACCCTTATTTTTGATGAAAATCTGTTTCAAATATAGTGAAGATTATTTCGCTTTCACACCATTCTTAGTTTTCATGAATATCTCTCTCTATATCGCTCTCTCCCTTCCTCTCTAAAGTTCTCTCAGTTTCTCTTTCTTTCTTTGCATTTTCATCCCCTTCTCTCACTTATTTTTCCTACAAATATTGAAAGAAATATTAGGTTTTTGCTTAAACAAATTCAAGAAAAATTGAAGAGAATCATTTTGAGGTAAGAAATTCGTTCTAGGTTTATTCTTGATATTATATTTTATCTGTGTTCTGACTCCTATAACTTTGTCTACGAATATCCTTTTTCTATGAAATTTAAGTATGATGTTTATATATGTCTTTTGTAATGCTCCTCAAAGTTTCAAATTATTTGGAATTTTCTATGCTAAGTTGTTCAATTTTCATTCTGTATCACTCTTGGACTCTTTGTTGCTGATTGATAACAATTTCACAAAATGCAGTCTTTGTTCATAGGGCAAACGAATCTTTATTCTCATGAAATTTTGTAGATATGTTCATGTATATGTTAAGTTATGGCCTAGAAAGTTTCATAGTGATATGATGAATCATGTATCTATTCTTGAACTTTCTTTTAGGTTAGGTTTTATGACTATCTATTCAGTGAATACTGGACTTCTTGTTTGTGTGACCTTTTTGCATGGCTAAACAAATTTATTCACTAATGAAACTTTTTGTGGTACTGTATTTATATGTTAATAGGTCATCATCAAAATTTTAGGGTCTAAGTAATTTTATGTTAATTGTTTGAGTATAATGATATTGTGTTGCTCAATGCTTTAGGTATATAGAGTTTATTTGGTCATTGAATTCTAATGCATGTTTCAAATTGTTGAAAATTTATTTGAAGCTAATTTTTGAATATGTTGTAAATTTAGGTTTTATTGTATGTAGAATTTTTATGAAATTATTTTATTATACAGATAATTTATTTTATGAAGGTTAGTTAAGGCTGCTTAGTGTTTTGTTATTGCTGGCTGATTCCATGTTGTGTATTGTGTGACTTATTGTAGTCATCTAATGGAATTTATATGGCTAAAGAAAAATTAGGGTAATTTATATATATGCTAATTTTGTCGCTACAAAGTTTCATGCCTTAACTGTGTATGAATGGTGAATAATTGAGTTGTGTATCTTTAAGGGTCAGGCAGGTTGTTATATCACAGATTTTTGCATGAACAATTATAAGATAGTAAAATCTACTTGTGTTCTTGTGTTTCTTAAGATGGAAGTATGAATGATGTCTTATGGTATTGGATGATTTCATGAAATGAAATACATTTTATTTGTATATGGATGTATGACATGAACACTTTAAGAAGTGAGCACATCAAGACTACGGCGACGTCATTTAAGATAAGATTTAGTAAGCGAGTCAAGGAAGTATATTCTTATCTACAACATGATAAGGTTTATGAAAAGTTTGAAATTTATGTTCATGATGACTTCGATGATGATGTTATTTAATGTTTTATTTTGAAAGTTTTGATGCACAAGAAGGCTTATGCATGTTTTGATGATGAGCTATTTCAAAACTAAAAGTGTATATATATATATATATATATATATGCATCACCTAAATAAGTGTTGCATACTCTATGTCTATGTTAATGTTTATGATGTCCAAAGTTGGACTTGTCATGTTTGATTTGGGATTAGTTGCATCTCTCCTCTCGAAACGGCATGCCTATAATGATGATAATGGTGCAACACTTGGGCCCCAAATATAAAATAAATAAAGTTTTAATATGGATAATGTAATAAAAGATATGTTCCATTGAAACCATGCCAGATGCACTACTATGTTGATAATGATTATGATTATGATGTTACATAAAGATGTTTATAAAATGCTTTAAGTTGTGAGATAGGAAAGTGTACTTACCAAGCTTTTGCTTATTTAGTTTATGATCATGTTGCAGATAAAGGTAAGAGGATCATGGAATAGGTGGAGGGCAAGAACGGGTGTGTGAGCAAGGAACGATGGTTTGAAGATTGAAGAACAGCAAGAAGGAAATTTAAAGCTTATGAACTGTGTTTTTATTTCTTTATATGTTTACTTTCTGCATTTTGATGTAATAGGACTCGTTCTATGTTTTCTTTATTTTGCAGATGATCGGCCTTTTGATCATTATTGATTGGACTATTGATATTGGTATTGGCCTGCCAATTACCCTGTATCGGCCTGCCAATCTAAGTAACCCCGGTTTTGTAGAGCCTTGAAAGGCCTGGCCGTGGTTGAAGTTCATACTGCCGATCATGTTTGGCCTACCGGTGTTCAGAGTTCAGCCTACTGAACCGTTAAAATAGATTTTGAAGGTTGTTTTAATAAATATTTAAATTATGTTCTTATTGTTTTGGTATTGATAAACTATTTAAATAAATATAAAAGGTTCTAAAATATTTGTATTTAGTTTTAAAAAAATTTGTATGCGTAGATCTTGGGATATATTTAATAAACTTTATTTAAATGGTTTGTCTTAAATAATGATATTAAGGATGAATTCTGTGACGTATGTAAGGGGCGTTATAGGCTTTGGTATCAGAGCAAATTTCTGTTTTCAATTCACATTGCCATACATCAGTTTAAGTCCTCTACAAAAGTGTATTTTAAGTTAATTGTTATGGATGTAAGTTTGATGATATATATAAGATTTAGTTGTATGATGATTAATGCCCTTGTGCATAATTAAGTAATGAAATCCTATCTTATAAATTAGAAGATTATTCCTAAATTCCTAATTCTTTTAGGAAGTCAAAGATGCAAGGCCGTAGGAGAATTCAAACTCGCGCTTAAGCCACTGCTGCTAATGACAACTAAACCAATGAAAGATTGATGACAATGATTGCTGAACTGCAAAGGCAGCACTAAGATCAAAGGAGAGAAATCGAACAACTTAGAGCAAGTAGCCAAGGAGGTGAAAGACAAGGTGAGAACGTGCCACCTCTTCCTCCTCCTTAGCCATAAAGAGAGGAAGTCAAAGCTCTTGTTCTAGAACCAAGACCTGCCTACCAAGAACCGTTACTAGTCAAATGGTAGAGGGTTAAGCTAGTAGACTTTGAAGGTTCTAAGGATCCTCTAGTCACCTAAGGATGGTTAAAAATAATCAAGGCCAACCTGAAACTCATGGGTTTCATAGAAAATGTGTAACACCCCAAAGTTAATTAAATAGTATTAGAATGTTAAATGGTGGATTAGTGTGCCATAATGAGTAATTTAAATTTGAATTGATTATTTTGTGAAAATTAAGGAAAACTTATGTTATTTTACTCTTTTAGTAATTTTTAATTATTATTAATTATTCTAAATTGTTTTTAATTGTTAGTTTAAATTTTAATGAAACAATTTGATTTGGAAACAGTGTGTAGTTGCACACAGTCTTGT